>JAPQRQ010040576.1:0-51889 GCA_037367365.1 Apogon talboti | reverse complement strand
TCCTATAAACACACTCCTCAACCTTGTGGACAGCCTTCCCAGAAGAGTTGAAGCTGTAATAGCTGCAAAAGGTGGACTGACATCATATTGAACCCTATGGGTTAGGAATGGGATGGCACTTAAGTTCATATATAAGTCAAGGCAGGTGAGCAAATACTTTTGGTAATATAGTGTATGTTTACAACACTGTTCAAAACCTACTTTTTCCATTAATTACCAGCTAAATATAGCCTTAACAAAGTTATAAATGTGTAAACACAGATAAACAAATCTGCAGTATCCATATACACTGACTCTTTTTATAGAAATAGAATAAAAAATGTTTAAATCCTGGTTAATTAATATTACTGCTATCTCCTCAGTCTTAACCATCTTCAAACAGTTCATTCTGGTCTTTATTCCACATTAAGAGCTCTCTGATGTTGCATTTTGAAACACTCTGTCTCTCCTGTGTTTTCCTTGAAAACTCAAACTATTCTATAAATATAAAAGGTGAAAATAAATGTATTAATTTCAAACCAGTTCATGCAAAAAACATGTAGTTTGACATTTTTTAAATGATCTTTTAAATACATTCGACATTATGGAAACACGGCCACAGAGGACAATTCTTTTTAAAATTTTGTTATACAGCCTTCTCTAACGTGATACAAAATTTAAATAAAAAAACGGCACTTACAAAATTAACTCAGATGTTGTCTTTATGATGAGATGTGACTCTGACAATAATGTACAATTCAAGAATAAAGTAATCAAAAACATAGCTAAAATTAAAGCTGCAAGCAGCATTGGGCGGGACCTTGCACCTGGCGTTCCGCCTCCCGACGCCGCCAAACCCTGAGCTCAACTCGCACCTCTACATCCCGGCTCCAGCCCCTCGAACTCGAACAGGAGTCCCTCATCCTTCCAGCCCTCCGAAACACCAGCCCCCCTCTGCCGAAACCAGCTAAAAGGCTCTAAAAGGCAAATTGCCAACTTCCTGTTGGTTTTAGGTCATGGCTGTCAGTGTATGATTTGTCGGGCTCAATGAGACAAAAATTTTGACGTTTGTTTCATGTCTGTTCGACATTCCTACTGGCCACTAGGGGCGTTTTGTGTATGTAGGTGGCGCTAGAGAGCTCATTTTGGCACCTATGGGGTCAAATTTAACATTTTATCAAATTTTTCGCCAGGCCTGACATGCGTACCAAATTTGGTGAGTTTTTGAGCATGTTCAGGGGGTCAAAAACCCATTCAAAGTGGCATGGTATAATATAAAAACGAACGAAATACAATAGGGCCTTGCCTGTGGCATGGCCTCTCACTCTGTGAGTGAGAGGGCCTCGCCTGTCAGGCTCGGTCCCTAATAAATCATATCTACAATTAAGTGAACTTCCAGGACCTTTTTTTGTCATTAAAAACATTAAAGTGACAAACGGGTCCAGTTTTGTCCAATATGTGGTCCTTAAACAGGGACAACCTACAGTAGAAGATGCTGTTTCTGATTGGCTTGGATGTTGTGGGTTTCTTCTTCCAGGTGCTGACAGGTTTCTAGACCCTTCATGAACTTTGCCCTTCCTTTGTCTCCTGTTTGGTCATATACATTCACCAGGTAAACCTCTTATTGCTGCTTTTTGTAAAATAGCTCAGACTAGGTCCAGGAAAAAACCCACCGTGGGTCGTACAGTTGCTACATTTGTTTCTGTTGAGGACTGAGACAGTCAATAAACTCTGTCATTGACAACCTGATGACAGATGCTTATTCTAATATCGGTTGGAATGGAACCATTTCTAGACTCTATGAAATTGCTAGGCAACCAGCATCAGCTCCAGGAAGTTACTGCCATCATCAATGGTGATATCACTGAAGAGGAACGAGTCCCAACATGGATAAGTAGCCAGTGTCAGTTGTCCAGCACTGCCCTGTGTCCTACTGTTAGGGTTCAGCAGAGTGGACGAACAGCCCCCTGATGTTACGGTTCAGTTGGGTTATTTTTAACGATGGTTTCAATGGTTGGTGACATGACAGACTATCAAAACACATCAAAGTGTCCCACTAAGATCACCATTTATTTTAACCCATAAGGACCCAGTGCTACTTTTGTCATAGTTCCCAAATTATTTTTATTTCCTCTATATTTAACACTTCAATAGTGATTAGTCACCATTTCTTATGAAATAATCCTCTGTATTTTTCCGGTAAAAATAAGGTATTTTCCAATATTTAATACACTGATCATATACGTAGATGCCCCGTAACCCGGTACCACCCACACAGAGCCGCATCCCGACCAGTGAGAGAGGGCCAGAACCGCCACCGTATCGTGGCGGCAGGGACCCCCACCTCACCAGGGAGGAGCAGACCCCATGAGAGTGGCACAGGCACTGGAGCCAGTAGCTGCCCCCCCGGCACGGAGGGCCCCCACCGATGAAACACTGGGGAATCTAAGTATAAAACATTAAAAGATAAAACAGTATAAAGCATTAAGATGATAAAACAAAAGCATTAGTTAAAAGATAAATACAAAGCTAAAATAACGTTGGTTAAAAGTCAAAATAAAACTTAGATAAATAAAAAGTTAAAATAAGAGATAGAAAGGGACATTAGTTAAAAGCCAAATTAAAAAGGTAGGTCTTGAGCCTGGATTTAAAAACATGCCAATCTCAGCACAAACAGAAGAGAACCATTAAAGACTCAATGAAATGGGTAACAAAATGTTTTTTTGCTTTAAGTTGAGGCAGCTACTGAAGAGCCCAACCCCACCTGTGAAGGACCCACAACCATCCAGTGACAACTTATAACTGTTAGAAAACACATAGGCAGATACTAAGTTGTAAACAAAATTACATGGCACAATTTCAATGAAACACATCAACACAACATCAGTGCATATAAAAATCAACAAATGTGTAAAAATCTGCATCGCCTCTCACCACTTTCCACTTGGAAATCTCTTTGAGGATTCTTAACTATTTCATGATCAGCAGTAATAGTTTTCGCATCGTTTTAGTGTGTCTGAAATTTGTATGAAAATATTCAGAGCTCAGAGGTTTTCAGTCCACCTGTCCCACAGTAAGATGCTTAACCTCATTCAAGCCGCTGTTTCACTCAAGCATGAATCTCATAAAATCGCTTCTTCAATTTGTTCATTTGTTTGTCACTTTGAATCTGAAATACCATATTAAAATTAATACAGTGACTCAACCACAGAAATGTTCTTTTCGTCAGGGATATGTGGTAGGTTTAAGAGGCCTCAGGGTTTCCGTTCCTGGTGGAAAAGGACTGTATGACAGTGGCAAAAAGCAGTGAAAGTATTCTAAATATAGTGTACATATAGGTTACTGTGTACGGTGAAACCTTTTAGCTAACCCTGCCTTCTGTATTTCTGCATAAGTGTCTAGTGATTATTCTCTATCAAGCAGAACAACTCCTGTATCATGTTTGCACCTAATTTCCCATACTGATCACCTCCATCTCAACCACTTTCTGACTTTGTATTCATTTTCAGAATCATGCAGTGTGTGGAGTTTGGTTGGTAATGTTACACTTAAACTGGAGGTAAAATTAGTATATGGCGCTGAATACAATAAGAGTGGTTAAAATTTACCTACACACGAACTTTTATAGTGAATGCGTAGCATGAGACACACATAAAGACTTCATTTCAGTGTGAGTAAACATAAACGTCACCTTTTGGATTTTGCCATCATCATTTTTTCAAGCGCATTACAATCTGTTCTCTGAGGCTAAAACTAGCAACAAATACATGTGGATTTCTTCACATTCTCACACATAAGCTCCCTGTATTAATCATATAACAGGTGATGCACTATGTTTATACATTGCCTAGCTGGATTGGAAGTCGGTGCTGCAAACTTATGGAGCGCTGAAAGATCAGCATAAAGAGTGGACTTCAGTCCCTGTCCCAGTCCATGCCCTGCCCATGTCTGTATTTAGCCCGGTCCCAGGGAGCGCAGAGTGGATCCACTGGTCAGAAAAGGCCACAGACTGTGAGAGGTGACGGTGGCCAGACTGAGGTCAGGCAAACTGTATCCATCTGGGAGAGCAGGGGCTCATGTGTGCCAGCATCGCCACATCACTGCCTGTCCAGTGGAAGGATGAAGGGACTCATGCTTTCTTTTTTTTTCTTCCTTGGTATTTTCATGAGAAACCATTGAGTTTACAGTATGAATAATGGCTGCACACAAACACGAAACACAGCAGCAAAACAACAAAACCAGCCCTTCCTTCTCAATCGTTCCCGTTGTGCCTGCTTAGTTTATAAAGGTCTGAAATTTATGAAGAGAAAAGTGAAGTAATTAAAGTGGAAGACCTCCCAACATGTGCATGGTAGAACGCTACTTTGTGAACTGTAGTTTCTACTGGTCTTTTTATCCACTTTTCCAGAAAAAAAAAAAAAACATAAAATGAATGATGTGTCAATAAAAGCAGATTATTGCACTCAGGTGGAAATCATTAAGCGGGAATGCAGGTAAGAATGAGATCACTTTCAATGTGTTTGGGTTTGGAGTTTAACCCGGAAAGTGGATCGTGACAATTACAGAGAGGAAAATGTGCACGGCTGTGTGTGGCTGAACAAGAACATGCACTGCACACATGGAAGAGCAAACACACACTCACACAAGCAGTCTGCAAAGTGCACGGAGGAATAAAGACATTAATTAATTTGTTCCTGTTGCCTGGAGTTTATTCAAATGCTTTGGAAGTTGTGATGGAAGACAGATGGAGATGATGGTTTAGATTAGAGAAAAGCGAGCCTGGCCACACAGACTGAAGAAGCCTCTGTCACTGGGAGCAGGCCTCACAGGAAGGCATGGACGGACCCACGGGGTGTGAAAAACATCAGGCAGATAAGAGCCAAGGCACGGGGCATGAGAAAAATCATTAAAATAACAAATAAGTCAGGGTTAAATCTGCTGATTAAGAAACTATTTACATATCGTGCTGGACTGCATTACTTAACTATGCTGCCTTTGTGCATGTTTTGTTATAAAGAACAGAACTGCTCAATAAATACAAGGAGCTGAACTTTGTAACATATGAAATCTATAACATATGAAGTAGATGCTCAATGGTGGTGATAGAAACATGTAAATAAACAGTGTTCATTTATACTGATTTGATTTCCTTCGCTAGTGTACCTGGATTTTCTCCGCGCATCAAAAAAATTATGTCTAAAATCTCACAGGAGCAGCGAAGGGATTAGGTTTCTGGACTGTGACATGCTATCCTGGCAAAGGCATATGATACCAAGGCATACCAGAGGCGAGTTCCAATAAACATAAAATCTGGCCCACGGAGCTCAACGGCACTCATTGTCCCTCGATGGAAACGGGGAAATTGAATTGTTATGTTTATTGATGTGTTTACATGAGACTTTCAGTGAAGGTTTATGTTTTTGTCAGTCACAGTAATCCTTCTGGAAGGCAGCAGTGGCATTTGTCTTTTAGCTTTGACTGTTTTAACGGTCTGGAGCAAAAATTCGTCACTGTTTCGCTTTTGCTAAAAGGCTGAACGTGTTCTGTGGGGCACTTACGGGGTAGTGTCGGCTAATTATCATCCCCTCAATAAACTGTATGTTAACCAACCGTCAAGATACTATCTGATGCTGTCAGAGGGAAGCAGCAGAGGAAAGTGAGAGTGGAATCTGCAGAATTCCAGACAAGGAGAGAGACATGACAGCAAGGCCAATGTGAGGACAGACAAATCTTTCATTAGTGCCTGCCTGTCTAATCATTCCTTAGCTACCAGGTGGGGTGACCCTCACTGCATCCCATACTATACCTGCCCCCCTCCTCTTTCCTTTTCTCTCTCTGCTGTTTTGTATACCCTCACCCCCCTTTCTTCCCCTCAGCAGGGTTTCCCTACCCTCGCCACCACTGACACAGATACGTAGTGGAGCGGAGAGCCGGGTAAAGGCACGTAGAGCAGACAAAAGCCTGACACAGATATAAACCAGGGGGGCCAACAATTAAAACGGCGCTAGTTCCAAGTGGTGACAAGGGCAGCTGTGACACACTTCCACTCATGTTAACCGCTGACAGAGGTGAAGCTGCTCATTAGATATATTCTGTTTACTCTATGGGTGAATGCTTTAATAATCACTGTGTATAAAACTGATATTCTAAGTTGGAAGGGAGGTTCGGTCAAGGCTGTTTCCCATGTGTTGCTTGGCAGCTGCTGCAGCCAAACAGCTTTTCTCACTGCAGTAAAAACCAGTCATGTGCAGTATAGATGCAGGACCAGATGCTTAAAGACCCGATGTCCATATATTCCACTTGAATCACATATGCTCCTTTTTTATCTTTTTTTTTTTTTATCTTTTTATCCATAAAAGACAGCTCCGCAAAGCCAAGTACTTTTCTCAATTTAAACTTTATGATCCTTAGAATCAAGAATGTTTCATTTCATGTACTGTAATTAAATGAGAATTTTCAAAAGTTCTTTTCTTCCTGAAGTAGCGCTGGAAAATATTCTGCACAGTGACCTCGATGACTCTCCACTAACCTTCTTCACTCCCCTCTTCCTCTCTCATGCCTCCCGGCTGTCTCTCTCTACTCCCTCCTATTCTCAACCTGACACGTGGGGAAATGCGCCACTGCAAACGCCGTCCAATAAACACAGTTGTGCTCAGGCCACATCTATTTCAGACTTTGCTCTAGGAATAGGAAGCAGACCGATGTAGAGGCACACGCAGCTGTGACAGTACGCCACTCCATCTTATTTCCATACCGGCACTTAATGGAAAATAGATGGTAAAGACGCGCTCCCGTGTCACCCACAGGACACCTGGTTTCTTCAGGGTCCACGGCGGTTTCCCTGCAATTTTTTCCTGCTATAGCAAAATATAATTCATCTAGTCTTTTCAGTGAGGAAGAGCAGAGCCTTTAGTTCCTGTTTGTCTGTGCTGTTAGTAGAACCCCCCATCAAATGGAAGCTTACTGGCTACTCAGCCAAACAAAGCCCCAAATAAAAACAGCACCTGGAAGAGCAGGGCTCCAAGTTTTCTCAAAATGTGTATGAGCAAAACTTGGGCTCTAAATGAAGCAGAGAATTGCACAATTACAGACAATCCTCACAAAGTAATGTAGACGAAAATAAAACGAAAACCCCAGCTTTTTTCTCTCTCACATGCTGTGCAAAATCTTCAAACACCACTCATCAGTCTGTAATGTTTATGCAATTATCTTTGATCCAGATCCACATTAAACTGGCACACACGTTACCTGCAACTGTCAAACGAGTCAGTGCACGGGTTTGTTTTTATTGAGTGCGTTTCTGTCCTTCCAAGTCTGTACGGTGAAAAGGATTTTAATGAATACGCCGTGGACATGGTATGAGGGGGCAAAGCCATGTCTTGCTTTAACAGATATGAATATAAACTGGGGCATTAATGATATTCTGCGGGTACGTGCGACTGTAAATATCACTTACCGTGACTATCCTGGCGTTGCATGAAAGCCCTGTCATGTCAGATAGTTGCACCTTGGCACGGACATTACTGTGCAAACCGGGGCGCGAAGTGATCTGACTGTTGACAGGTATCAGAGTCTGGGAAAGGGTCAGGTCACCAGCTAACACTGACAACCACAGACGCAAGATACAATAGACTTTCACGATAATCATACTGTAATTATGTTGGCACGATATCCTCGCCTACGGGGACTTAACTCTGACAGCAAATATCAGAGATGAAATATAATTACAGACATCAAATCTAGCATAGAAGAACATTACTTATGGATCACTAGGGTTTGGTACCAGGTTGTCAATTATTCTGTGGGATTGAGGCGTTGTTTTATTTGCATAGGCACAGCTTTATACGGAGATGTCAATGAAATGAATAGAATTCGTGAGGTCAGAGGATTCCGAGATCCATTTTGTCCCCTCAGGCCGACCTGTTTGCCCGACTGAAACAAACTAACAATCACTATGACTGACAGCTTTCTTTTCAATAATCCTGCTCAACAGTGTAAATGACTAAAATGTTTGCTGTTTTATTCCTTGCTGATCCTATCAGAACCTTCTCTCATGTTATTGCTGGCACGTTAAGTATCAAATATTTGCTTGGCAAGCCCACTGAGTACAGTCAAACACCTTTTTCTTGTTGGCCTAGGTTAAACGTCTTTTTGCTGGATGTGTTATTCAAAACAATGGTTAGTAAAAGTCAAACACTGTTGCTTAATATTTATTCCATCATTCCAGATTAAAAACTAAGCAGAGCTACATATTAACTCCTCAACATGGGGCGCCAGTGCCATCAGAAGTCTGTAAATTTCATAAACCACATGGCTGGTGTGTTTTTGTTGCACAGCGCCAAAAAAAAAAACAAAAAAAAACAAAAAAAAAGGTTAAATACGAAACTCTGAATTCCTTCCTGTCACCTTATGGGAGGGTCAGCTGTCATTTTTCTCTCATGTCATCAGGCCTCTCAGCAGCTCTGACATATTTGGACTGGTCTGAATAAATAAGGTGATACGGTTCCCTGGATCACTGTACCACACCGGGCTTCACTCAGAGACGAAAGGTAACAGCAGCTCAGATCCATCAAAATCGCACACACTCACACTGTAGACATTAATCCATATTACAAGGAAAGGAGATACACAGTGACTCCACAAATCTGAGATAAATGCGAAATTTCCCCTTGATGGATGTGAGTGCCTATGATCTCATGTTACTCCGGAGGAAAAACAACCAGAGATGACCAGTATATTGCAGTAGTCTCTCTGTCTGCACACAGTGGGCCTCTTGCTCATCATTCATCTGCAGTAGTAAGAGATGTATCTGCTACTATTTCCAAATATGCTGATTAAAATTCGAGGAGAAAACAAAGCAGGCTTCATTCTACCATGCTTAATCCTAATTTAACTGATGACCTAATTTAACCATGACATGGATTGTTAAGATGTAAGTAGAAGTAAGTATCTCTGCCTCAAAAAAAGAACTAAACTTTGAGTCACTTAACCCATAAAAACACAGGACTACTTTTATGGCAGCTGCCAAATGATTGTTTTTCTCTCTATTTAACCTTTGTTAACCCATAAAAACCAGGACTATTTTTTGTGGTGACACCCTGATGAATATCTCTCTACATTTAACCATTTCCAAGTCATTTATCACCAGTTATTATAATGTCATCCCCTGCATTTTGCATCTTTTCGAAGAAAAATCACGTGTTTTCTTATATTTAATTTACTGATCATGTAAGTGTTAATAAAAGCTCAGAGTAAATTCAAAGATATTACATCAAAACAGAGAAAACTGCAGAAAACATGACCTTTGTTTTTTTGAAAAATATGACAATTCAATTTAATTCTACAGAAAAACAAGTGTCTCCATCCACTGTCATTTGTCAAACTACATGGGTTTAAGTGGTGAATCAGTGTATCCAGAGACTATGGATGCATCTGAAAAAGACGTGATGCTGCTGAAAACATGACAAACTGCATTTTACCTGAATTATTTACATGTATTGGTAGGATCAGCAGTTCAACAGTTGAGATCAGTAGATGCTTTTGGGTCTTTAATGGTTAATATTAGAGACATATTTAAGGATTTGTACAAGTTTCAACAGGATAAATTTAAGGACCTTATAGGATGATAATGTGATGACATGTAATTTAAGACTTATTTCACAAAAAGGTACACAAAAACACGAAGAAAATCCTAGAATAACTTGCAAAATCAATAAATTTATTCACATTCAATATGAATATTCAACTATACACAGAAATGTGTCAGCTATTCCTACTTTGGACGAGCCTGTTATTAAACTCAACCAAGCAGTAGATTCACCGTTCTCAATCCAGATGTGGTTGACCTTGCTCTTACTTAGAGTGTATTAGATCAATTTATTGTATCCTATTACTTCTAGAATTAGCTTTTTTAGGAGACGTACATTAGCCCACAACCCACAGGATGACACACAGTAGGGTGTGGTCTAATAAAGTTCTGACTGGGTTACACATGTGGTGGTGGTAAAAATAATGTTCACGTCATGAGATCAGGTTTAGAAAGACTTGTCAAAATTGCATTTAACAAATTTCTTCTGTAAAAAAACTGAGAGAATGACATTGAATCCATCTGTACAGACTACTACTGGTGTTTTATTTGTGAGTTTTTCAATTTGACAACCTAACAAATGCCTTCCCAGAATGAGTATCTAGAAAAAAAAAACATGCATACTTTGGAAATGAAACCAGCCCTATAACTTCAATAGAAAAGAAAATGGAAAATCACTGCCTAAAAGACAAATGAGATGAATGAAGGTCTGCTTTAACAGCAACGGCTGCTCATTTTGTAGAGGGACATAGCTGGTTTTTAGGAAACATGCCCTTGCAATATAAATCACACAAAGAGATTTTTGAAAACCACCATTAGAAGTCAGTCATGCATCCTTATAGCATGACTGTGTCAAGGTGGAGAGGGATGGTTGGCACACCTAACGCACCCTTTCTGAGGATGAAAAGGTGTTCTGGCTCACAGCACTACAAAGGATCAACCATCTTTTGGCAAGACAGAATGCTAAGTGCTCTCTTGCCTGCTTTAGCCAAAGGCAGCCGTCATATTGCAGAGCGTGCAATGGAAAAAAGAGGGAGAGATAGAGCAAAGACTATGCTAGGAGAACTATGTCAACAAAAACAACACCCAAGAATAATGAAAAGATATGCTTAGTATGAGGATGACGAGAGGTGTGCATAGCTAACACTCAAATTATTTAAGGAGGAACCACATACCGTGGGATAAGACAAGGACGAAGTGAATTTATGGCAACTCTTGATACTACAATAAGGGAGAGAGTTATTTCAAGAGGAAAATCTGATTAATGTAGTCTGCTACCAAGCGTATGAATCTGAAACTGTCAAAAACAACAAGGCAAGGAATAAGAGACTGGCTTAAAAAAAAAAAATCAACTGATATGCACTTTGTGTCACTTTATAACTGTATTTTGTGGCAGCAGTGCTCCATCATTTTTAAACACAACTTTACACGGTTTACATTCATTTTTTGTGTGCATTCGCAGTGAAGACCCTGTTTGCGTGTGTTCTAGCAGGATCATGTTAAGAGATTCCGGGCAACCTTTAATAGGAAAAGTAGTGACATATGGGAATAGTAGCAAAACCGACTAAATAAAAAGAACTTGGTCCTTAAAGGAGAATCTCATAATTGATGTAATTTTATTTAGTTGCAAAATGTTATAGAGTAGCTTGTGAATGGGTACAGCATGTCTTTACTGCCCTAATCCCTAGAGTTCAGGATCTGGTATTTGACGCCACATCATAAGTAGAAGTAACAGGTTTAACTATCCCAACAAGACAGGAGGCCACGGTAATAAAGCCAGAGAAACAAAGCCAGAAGGACCTTGGTCTCTGCGCAGCGGGGGGGTAGCGTCGCGCATGGCTGCCTCCACATCTATGGAGACACAAATGTGGAAAAAAAAACAAAACTTCTGCATAATGTTATATAACACTGAGTTGCAAATCTGGTAGTTTCACTCAGAAAAGCCACAGAACAGCAAAGATCAGGTTTTATTAAGAGACTGTGTTTAATGTATCTCTCTTAACATGTTAAATGTAAATACTTTTTAATGCTTTTATTTCTCTTTATAGTCTCAGCTTTTAAGTTTAACTTCGGAAACTTTGGAGCTCTTCTCAAACATCTTGCCTCCAAAATATCTTCATTTAAAGGGTCAGTCTTTCTGCTATCTGCGGCAACACAACGTAGCCCTAATGCCTTCCAAAACAGAAACAATCAGAGCCGTGTGATGATGGGTTGTGAATTTCAGAAATCACCTCATTTGTCTTTCGTCTTGACTCACCATGGCCTATCTATTTTAATATCCAGATTTCAGAGCCAAAACTTGAAAAGGATTTATGTGTTCACACGACATGGATATAAACCTTCCTGGGTCTGCATGAGAGTAAGTTTCAACAGGCAACAGCCGAGTCGATAACGCAAAATAACAAGTTCAGATAACTTGGCCTGACACTGTGGTAACGGTTTCAGCCGTTTGATGTTCACATTAGCCATTACATTAACGTGTATTTTTCCAAAGTATATAGTACAAACAGTACATGCATGTATATGTTTTTACCCAGATACTTCACCAAAGGTCATAGTAGCAGTAAAAAAAAATAAAATAAAATCCAAGTGTTTTAATGTACCGCAGGAATGTAGATCTATTATTTTTTATTATCACAGAAACTCTGTGAGAAATAACAGACTTGAAAATAGGTTTGACCCACATTCAGAGGGTATTATTATTTTGTGACAACAATGAACACGAAATGGTCTTTACAGAACAGGGGTAAAAATCTCGTAAAGCTCTGCCACACCTGCTGAGGAGTATTTTAAAGTACTTTTTTACTGTAGGTGGAGTAGGGTTAGGTCTGTTACACCTCCCACCTTCACCAGCTGCCGTATCGAAGCCTTAATGGAAGGTGTAATGGCACTGATTCAGATCAAATTTCACAGTTCAAGGCACTTAAAATATGTTTTACTACAGAATCCAAGAACTCTGCTCACTCTGTGGGACTTGTATCAGCAGGTACACTAGAAATGAGAATGAAAACAACTTTATGATCCCAGTAGTAAATCTGTACAAATGTGCTCATGTTCTCTAAAACCCTTGCCGTCCTCAAGGCTGCAGTCGGTGTCTGACTGGACTTTGCTTGGCTCTGATCTGGTTCAGATAAACGTGGAACTTTGGAAATGCTGGACCAAGCCAGCTGGATTCCATAAAGGCCTCAAAGCGGCCTTTGCACTCTCAGGAAAAGCCGCGGGATTTAACCAGCGGACAATGTAACCTCTACATATTCTAAATATTACATGATTAGAAAGAGTGGAGGTTAGATAAGCACAGCAGAATATACCACACAATTACAGACTTACAAACACAAGCTGTGTTTGGACTGAGAACAATGGCGGCTTGTGAATGAATGCTATGATTTGCATACTATTCAAGTATGAAGAGGAAGAGGGAACACATTTTGCCCAATGACTAAAACAAACATTGAAACATTCCTAATGGCATCCAGAGGGGGAAAAAGTCGTGTTTGTTTACAGTGTCAGGGTAATGGTTGTGTTATTTCATTTGGGCTCCGTCTAGTGGGCTGTTGCTGACATGTTTGATCATAGGGTGGAAGGATTTGATTTTTTTCCTATTATCACTTCTCAAAATTTTCCAAAGGTTTGATAACTGAACTAAAGTCAACCAGACCACAAAATGAAGAGTAGTCGGCTAGACCTGAATTCAATTCAAAGCAAACAAATACTAAGAATAGTTGCCTGTTGTAGCCAAAGATGTTATTTAAGATTTATTTTCTGATGACAGCCTTGGTGGTAAGCAGTCATCGCTGTGGTGTTTATGCTTGAGCGTCCCTGGACTGGAGCATCTTTGTTATGATTTCTGTTGTTAGCTCAGCTCCTGGTCTTTTCTTTGCCTTCCCTTTGCTGGTCATGGTAACTACTCAGGTTTTCTTCTGTTTATTCAGAACAAACTTTCCTCTTCTTCCAAAATTAGAAGATTTCCAAATACTATCTATTGTATATTATATCTTACTATATTTTATCATATGTCATAACATGCAGTACAATGACAAACACAGCAGATAGCACCACTGTCTAGTATAAAAAGCGACTGAAGGATCAATTATTAAGCGAAGGACTGAAAGCATCGTAAATGTCTCAACAATTAACATCCTATCAGCACCTGGTGTCCATTCTGATAAGCTCTGTACACAAACTGGAAAAAAAGGTTGGTAATGTTTTCCCAGGAGGAGCAGGTCCATGCCACCAGCTTTTCCGCTTCAAAAAGTGACCTTTGACCCCCTGATATCAACAGCTCCCAGTGCTGCGCTGCCTCATCAAGAGCTAATTGTCTCCTTTAAAAAAATATACTGTGTTTGAGGATCCACAGGGGAGACCCCCCCCCCCCCCAAAAAAAAAGCCCAAAAGCCAGTTATTTGTTACAGGTCATGTGAGTGAGCTCTCAGGCCCCCACGTCTTATTCTCACCACTGTGAAGATGTGACTGAAACATGTTGATTCACTTTTGCAGCGAGACAGCCAAAAGCATTCCTTGGGAGAAACTTCACTGCGTGTTGAATCCAGCACCCATCAGAGCCAGACTTTTGCAGTTTGACATTTTGATCAGATATATTATAATGATTTGATAAACTAAAATATGTTCTGCAGCCGCTTACATCATGTCAACTGAGTGGTCTCTTTTGATTTAGAAACAATTCAGGTGTTTAAGAATAGCTGTATTTATAAAGGTCAGAGACTTAAAATGTGATCTGAAACTGGAGAAGGGTCAGGAGCGTTCCTAAGGCCACTGGGATTGAATCTGAGACTCGTTTTGGGCGACTGCCTTGTATGTGCACCCACTTTCCACATGATGATTGTACATATACTGTGTTAAAACGACTTCTACCGTACCATTCATCCAATCACTCCTGTTATCTCTTGTGTTTTTAGCCTTTCAGCTTAATGTTAATGCAGCCAGTTGAAGCCACAAAACGTCTTTATATTTATGTAGACACTTGTTTCAGGGAAAGTCCTACAGAGCTGTGTCCCCTGCTGTCTGTGTCAAAATGTGTAATTGCAGTAGAGAGAACACTTTGTGTTTGCATTGTGGGAGAGCGAGTCTGTACTTAACATGTTGTTTTTAGCCAGTTTTAATGTCTTCCATGTCTGGGCCCATTTGTCCATGGGCTGACTGGGCCACATCAGTGGGGAATGAGGAGGAGAAAAGCGAAGTCTGCATGTGTGTGATGTGTATGACAGCTGTAGTTGGTTCACAGGGCCACTGTGGCCCACTCTGTCACACCAGCCAAAAAACACCTCAGCTGGAATAAGCGGATTTATGGCGAGATGTTTTGATTTAACTGGGCAATTTGCACCTATGTTGACATAAATATGACGGCTTCTGTAACGAAAAGCAAAAAATAACCATTTGGCAGGGGCGAAATCCAGCAAAGATAGTTTATGACACAAAGAGACAATGAAGATGTAAATATGAAACCATAAAGAATGAGAAGTGACGATGCTGGAAACTGCATTGAAGGTTGAGGGAGTCCATATCCATCTGTTTGACAGCGAGGTCAGAATGAGTCTGGGGTTGTTTATCCAAACTGTCAAGGAGAGAGCTGGTAAAGGTAAATGTCTCAGGACCTTAAACGCTTCATCAGCTTGCTTCAGTTTTGTGTGTTGTGTGTTTACTGATACTAACGAACAATCCTGCAAACATTTTTTAGACTGAGTAGACTCTGCCACTCTAATGCAAAAGTACATGCATTAATGTCGCCAGAAGGAATTTATAGAACACAGTGGGAGACAAAAATGGGAGAAAAAATCAGCAGGATTATTGAAAACTGTGTGGAAATATTATTGATGTTAAAACCCCATAAACACTGTCCATACGACTTTTCGTGTGGTAACGACTTTTCGTGTGGTTGTAGTTCCTACATGCCATATGACAATAAAGAAACCTTGATTCTTGATACAGCAATGACACTTGGAAATAATATTTATGAAAATGAGACATTGTTCAAAGGCTTTACACCCAATCATACCAGTGCTTTTCTACATACAGTATAACCTTATTTCAATCGCTGTATACAGAATACAGATATAAAATCAGTACTGTGATCACTAGCCCCTTTTATTCCGGAACAACGTCCATGTAAATGAAATGTTGGGTTCTGTAAGGCCTCTGGAAGGTAGTAACAGAGCCGTGATAAAGGTGGAATCATGATTACGGAATGCTACGTTACAGGAACACCTCTCGTTCCGTAACCAAGGTGAAGCATTTTGATGACGTATTGCGTGTGTGACCCCCGCGCCGGGGGGGGATTTAAAAATGAGTGCGGGCCGTTACAGTAAACAAACATATCAACGCAACCAGAAAGATATTGAACTGGGGAGACGCAGAGATCCGTGAGCTGTTGTCACTTCGGACGGAGGACTCTATCCATGCTAACATTTGTGGAACGGTGAAAGGCGGGCCAACTCTAGAGTTGTTGTTTTGAGAGCCAACATCGCTACGCTCGGGGTATTTCCGACATGCAAGTTATACATCACACTATACAGTACGCTGCATCACCGGCCCTTTGATTCCAGAACGCAGATCCACTGTGTAAAAAGTCCAGCCTATCTCACCTCTGTTACCCCTTTAGCTTGGCTGTGTAAATCAGTCAATAGTGGAAAAAAGATGGGATCACCATCTCACCTTTTTTCTGGGATCTCTGTGTAAAAGTGGCTAATGTCTCAGTACAGTAAAAACTATCAATGTATTCCTTGTACAACCCCATTGAAGATAATCCGAGCTAACCCTTTAATGTACAACCCCACTGTGCCAAAAACACTAGAAATAATTGGACAATGACATGGGAAATAATTGTTAAAGAATAAAGACAGATACTTGCCTGACAGGATTTCAATGTTTTAAGGAATATCCAACTGAGATCAAGAGAAAATGACAGCCTCGTGTACCCTAAAGCGCATGGAAACAGAGCAAATATGTCCACCCCAGCCATTTGTGACCACAACAGTACAACAAACAAACAGTAAAATGAGTAAAAAAATTCTAACATCATATTCATTACATCTAACTGACATGTTCAAAACCTCAAACAACAGCAATAAACTCCCAAGGAGCTAAGCAGATGGACATATGTGTTCACTTTGTGTGAATACAAGTAGATGCCAAAACCATCTCTATAACATACAGTTTTTACTGCAAATATGTTTGATTGCTTGGTAGCAGGTATATACTTGCATTTCATGTTATTACTTCTTAAAAACACATTGTCAGTCATTTATATTGACCTAATTTAAGTCAAGTGCCTAAGGGATTCAACATTTGAAAGCTGATTATAAGTAGTAATGCTGGGCGTGGAATCTGGATTTGTGTCCCATCACATCCCCTCTGGACTCCATCAACATTTCCAAACAGCTGCATTAGTTCATATGACTAAAGCAAGATAAAGGTCTCTTATAATACTGGGCGCCATGGGACATAATCATCTGATTCTGCTGACCCATATTTTTGTGTTGTTGTATTGTTTTGTCGCTACAGTGAAAAGCAGGGGCGGGGAGAGTGGTTTCCGAGTGTTCATTTATTTGCATCCACATATGACACCCTAGAGTCTGGCTGTTGAAGGGGGAATTCACATGATCGCACAACTGTAGGTGAACATCAGATGAGATTAGTGTTGGGCTAAAGCATGGGTGGACCGGATGGTTTATAGATGATGACATGTTCACTTTTACCGTGTGTTTTCTTTGTTGTCAAGGTGCCATCCTGATAACAGGGGTTCACTAAACAGAAATCACCACATTAAAAGGACTTCACCTTTCAAGTGACTAAATAATAGCTACAAACTTAGATACAAAAGGTGGCCACATCTTAAAATGCCAATTACCATTGTGTGTCAACAACAGCTTTGACGGTCATCACTTGAGTATGTGAGTTTTTAAGGCGAGCTCCGAATAGGTGTGTCTGAAAATGTAATTAACATCAGTCACTAGACTTTGCAAATTATTTAAAGTCATGATGTCATGTGTGAAACATAGCAAAAGACACAAACAGGAGACATATACATGGACATTTTGAAGGATACTGGCTCCATACCAGAAGAGCGTGGCCTAAAATTACTTTCCTAAAGATGATATTTACAGCTGTTCTGCATTTGGAAACCACTACGGCCTATATCCAAGGTTAACACGCACTGACGTACACTCTGGCAGAAAAAGCACAAGAACGGCACCTCACAACTTGGAAAAATATGGTGTGATAAGTTGTTTTCACCCTTTCTTTAAATGCAGACCAGCATGGTGGACCTGGGGTGTATGGGTAACCGACTCATGCCAGACATTAGATCTGATGTTTGCACTGTGGAGTAGTGTAACCGCCAAGAAATATGAAGCCCTCAGGTCCAGGTGTGCCTTTTGATGCATTGTTCCCTCAGTGATTTCAAAGATGGCAAAGCCCCCATAAACACAGCTAAACAAATTCAACTGCAGTTTCACGAACACCAGGGTGAATTCCAACACCTTCCCGGTCAACTCTTCTCATACACGTGGCTCAATACTTGTATTACACCACTCCTTAGAGAATTGAAACTGTTAAAGTGGCTCCGGTCGAGGTAATCGATATCAGAGGGGGTTTTGTTCACATCCTGTGGTTTCCTCATCTGGACTGACAGACTGAAAGGAACAAATAAGTGCCATTAAAATCAAGGTCTTAGTGACAACTACCATAAAGTTGCCATATGTAGATCTTATTCAGAAGTAAAGACGGGTCTTAACTGCTTTTCCCTGCTCTGTAATTTCACCGAGCTTTACTGAGCATGAACCAAATTCCTCTAACATCCTGCAAAAACATCAACCTGATTTTCCCTCATGCCACAAGTTAATGGGTGGTGAAATATTGTAGCATAGCGCAGCAAAGCACAAATTCATCCAGGCACAGAAAAAACACATTGGTTCACAGCACGAACAGCAGTAGAAGAAGCGTTTAGCCACACCTTGACAAAGATGGACATTAATGTTACATAATACTGAAAAAATAACCATGAAACACAGTCTCAGCGAAATGACATTCCTGTAAAACTAAATCACAAATCCAAAAGCATAAGGGTCTGCTTTAACATGTGTCAATAGGGTTCAATGTGTGTTAGTAATGATACGTTCAAATCTGACTGTTTTGCCCATATGTGACTCAAATCAGATTTTTTATTTATTTTTAATGACAGTCTGAACATTACAAATCGGATTTTGAAAAATCAGACCCAGGCCACTTTCATATGTGTTCCTAAATCGGCTGCAATATCTGATGTTTTCTTATGCGACTTCAGTCCGAACGGTCATGTCGTTCAGGTCATCCGACTTTTGCATCACTGAATCGTGACAGATGTTACAGTTCTGCACTGGAGGAGGCGGGAACAGGAAAATCCATATTTACTTCGGTAAACAGTTCATTTGACATCGCGTCTTCTGTGCATGTGGGTCACTTCAGGACCGTACACTGTTCACCTATGAGTCTGATGGCAGATGGCAAAAACGAGAACAACCATGCAAAAAAATCTGAGTTTAGCAAAAAATCTGAATTGAGCATTAAGTCCTGCAGTTTGAACGTAGCATAATAAAAATCAACAACAGTGGGTCCTTAACCCTTCTAAATTCAAAATGCACCCTGTTACTTTGTTGTAATATAGTAATCTTGAGGATATTTCTCCTCTCATTGCAATCACTGTTGCCTTATTTCACTTAAAATTATTTGTATTTTAATATGCTGAGTAGAGAATTAGAGTTATTTTTTTGTTATATTTGTTAAGATTGCACATGCACAACATATAGATGTTATTATAGACTATTTACTTGAGATCATGTCGACAGAAAAAGATCTATTAAAAATGTGACTCATCCACAATATTGAGAGAAACATCAGCTACACCTAGAGCCAGTGCTGGCTTTCTTCGTCATAAGTTTTTCAGTAATATCAATACACTGTGAGTTGCTTTTAGGTTTTCAGGCTTGCAAACTTTTTCTGTATTAAACTAAGCCTTCCCAAAACTTGACAGATCACTGCCTGTGCATAAAAAACGTTAATAATACTGTCATCACAACCACATGTTGATAAATGAGTTGGTCATTGTGTTGGAAGAAAACACAAAGTGCATGAACCATTTCCATTTCCATTCATCGTGATCAGATTTAGTTGTTTTGTGTGGGTGGCGTTATGTTAATGACAAAATATTTGCAGTTGAAATTTGCTAATTTCTTACAGTGTAATAAAAAAAGAGAAATATTTACATGAAGTCAGATTATTAGAAGCTTCAGATACAAAAGAAACAAATTATTTACCCATTATTGCATGATTTTATTTCATTCCTATGAAATTCTGTTATTTTAAACAAATTGCACACCTTTCCATGGACTATTGATGGATGATTTACTTGCTAAACATAGCCTGTGTTTCTAAACTAACCAGCTGGCGAGTGTTGGAGCAGCTGGTTAAAGCTGAATGTAAGCGAGAGAAAAGTGAGACCTGTCTACACCTATTAAATATGTGGGTTAGATCAAAAAATAAATTAGCACCGTTGCAAACGCTCCTGATGAGTCACCAGCTGCACAGTTAACAGTGGAGGGTTACACTAAATATAAACAGAAGCACATGTAAGACCATGACCAAAAATACACTGGGTTTCATGAGACATATGTGGGTGAAGTCTGAAAACAACATTTCCCCTGCTGATGCTCAGCTGCTCCGTAAAAGGACAATGACAAAACTGCTCAGTTAATATTCAGGTCAGTCTTTCATTCCCACCCTTTATCTTGCTTTGAATATCTACTGTTATCACCACAGCTGATGTGGTATTTTAGTCATGAAAGCAGGTCAAGTGACACATGGTGTATGGTCTGGTGATACGAATAATGTCACGTGTAATAGTCTGCATCTAATATTTCATATAACAGGAAACTTTTCTGTATGATAGAGCAACGGTGCAATATTTTAAATAAACATAATTGATTTCAAATTTCATAATTATTTTATTTATTTGTGGAAAAATAGCTATGTAGCGAAACTGATGGAATGTTAGTTGGGCGTTTTTAATTAGATTTGACAATATATTGATTTGTTGTGAATTGTTTAGGGGAAAAGAAGCGTATATAACATTTGTCACAATTTACAGATCACTGAAGTATCTCTGTTACTTGAACCAGTTCAGTTTAGGGCTTTTCAAAATTTGATGCCATATTAGAAATCCAGGCAAAATGTTTCACTACTTATGTTTTGTACATTTTGTTACATCTAGTTTTATGAATTCTTGTTGATCTCTCCCTGGACAAAGAGCTCTTATTCTCATGGAACCTACCGATTAAATGGCAGTTAAATAAATATAAGGAACAGCTTTGAGCTGAGTGATTGTGATCAAGGATGCATCAACAATGGTGGGAAATCCACATCTAATCATAATGCTATCATATTGTCCTATGCATTAAATCATTTGATACCTCTTTTTGTGGGTCTAATAATTCCTCTTTATTGTTTTAATTTATAACTAGCTCTTGTATAAAACCAGCCTTGGCCAACTCTACAACTTCTGTATACAGCTTACTCTTTTTTGTGCTACTTTAGCTGTTTCTCATATTCAGGAGCTCCCCATCAACCTCTGGGTTTTGTTAGCAGACCAGTGTTCTATCTTTCTTCCCGCCTGCTTCTCAGAATTCTCCATTCTTGGTCCATTCTTGATGGTTTTTTCCATACTTTCTCCCTAACCTTTAGAATGACCCATCAACTGATGTTGTCCTATGTCAGGAAAATGTCAAATTTTGAAACATCTTTTAACATGCAGCTTAGAGGTATTTAGTAATTTCAATACTACAAAATGTGCACATCTTCAACCAATACATCTGCTGGTACCATTTTACAAAGGCACCTTTGCAACATCTGACAGTGCTCAAGAACTAGCCAAACAGCCCAGATACCCATATTCCCTGAATGATAGTGGAGGGTCTGTCTACAGCGGTGGTACAGTGCTAGTAATGCATGGAGGAAAACTGACAAATATTTGTTTTAGATTAGATTAGATTAGATTCAATTTATTGTCATTGCTCATGTCACAAGTACAGAGCAACGAAAAGATTCAACCTGGCACCTGGCAACCAAACTGTCCCACTCCAACTTATTTAGTCAAAATGCTCAGAGTGGATTAAAATTAGGTGTAAACACTGACAATACCTGTTCTGTGGGGTAAAATACATAAGATGGATTTCTAAAGTAATGCAGTGATCAATAATTAGCCCAAATATTGATAAAATCGTCCATTAATTTATGCAAATACCCAGGACAGAAACAAACAGAATGTGTTTAAAAAGCGTGTTTAACTCAGTGTACTTTCATCTTCTACTCAATGGGTCACTGTGCTCAAAAAGTATGAAATTGTAAAATAACAATGAAATAAACTTCTGCATCAAAAGAAAACAGTTGATGGGATGAGAAACTGTCTCTGCCTGAAAGCCTTATGAATGTTCCATTATATGAGAACTCTCTGTTTGCCAAGTCAGGAAATGGCCATGCTGTTTTGATGAGACAAACATCCATAGAAATTCAGCATTTCTGCAGGGTGCTAATTTGTCATGCCCCGCCACGACATGCAGAATGTATAAGAGGCCATCCAATCTCCTGCTGGCTTGAGGGGTCATTATGAAAAAAAGAAAAAAAAATCACAGCAATATAGACAGACAGAATGAGATGAATTCCTGCATTAAGTGGATGAGGCCCGTCGTTCTACAGGACTTGGGTTACACTACAGCCGACTTCCCATATGGAGCTCTTTGTCCCACATTCCCTCAAAATCTTGACAAAAACCCTTTAGTGTGTCAAATACAAGTGATGCCCAGTCATGGACCATCTCAGACGACCATCTGGTCTCAGTGACACAGACTGCTTATCATGTCAAAATTGCACTTTAAAACTGTCAAACTTTTCTGTTATTCCTAAATTATTGTTTGTTTGAATTTATTGTTCTTACCTTCCTTTTAATACCTGTATTCTTTCCTGGTGTGTGTGGTGCTGACCTCTTGGCCCTTGTAAAAGAGATCTTAATCTCAATGGGACTCAAATAAAGGTTTACTAAAAAAAAATGTGCAATGTATGATTATTTTTTTATTGTTTTCCCCAAAATATAAAGTAGAAACTGATCACATCACATATATCAATTCTTTGAGGAAAATTCACTTTTCCAGTGCTGCTGTTAACTCATGTTCATTCTGGTGCAGCACAATGTCTCCATCTTTCCTTAGTAATAGTGAGCCAGGGATGTCTAGCTGACACTGGACTCCATGCTCCTGGGTTTCTGTGGACTCGACACTTTCCAAAGATAACACGGGCCAAAGATTTCCACTCACGGGCAGGCTGAGGCCCTGCTGAGGCAGCCTGCCTGATGGGGAACAGACCAAAAAGAGCTGGCTCAAGACATCTCCTCAGATCCATAGCACTGTACTCTGTGATATGCCTTTAAGGTTTACAGTTACCGGAGAAACAGGAAGCCAGAGTCAAGAAAGAGGCTGAGAATGTACGTTTTACTGGACGTAAATGGAAAAGAAACAAACACAAGACGCTCAGGTGACGTGTAAACAAACCACATCATCAACCACAAAATACCAAATAAATCAAGTGCATTTTAAGTAAAATAATAACAACCCTTGACTAGCTTTTTCTGTTCTCACCGGCTTTTAGTTTCATGCAGACATATTGATCTGTGATATATTGTCTTTTTCTACTATTCAAAGGTAAATTGAGATCTCCAGGAAGCGCTTGCCCCTCTCAGAGAGCCTGGAAAGCCCGGTTTGGCGGCGCACGCAGTCATACACCACATGACGTCTTAGCAGGGGAACATTCCTCCATGTCTTTTTCTTTCCCTCTAAAACCATCTTTCTCAATTTAGAATAGGGGAGCACGAAAAGTGGTTTAGCACTAAAATATGGGGCAGCAGATTAATGCAAAATTAAGCCATAAAAAAACCTGACATATGTGAAATGTCCCAGGCTGGGAATGAAAAATCATTTCTCCTATTCAGGAACTTTCCACAGGAAGAAATACACGAGACTGAATTCCACTTAACCTCGTTCTTCAACAGGCCAATTATAAAAAGAGAGCTGAAAGTTTAACCTTTGCCAAACATGACCCTTACCTAACAGAATCTCCCTGAGGGGAGCAGGTATCTACAGAATGTCAAAAAGGTAACGTTTTGGAAGAAAGTCAGCCCGTCTGTTTAAAGTATTTAATTTCTAACTCTGGCCTATAAAAGCACAAGGCAGCAGGTTGATATGATGTTATGGCTTTTGTATTCCATGTAGCTTACAGGAGTTTGGATTGTGTCTTTTCTCCATAAATCACTTCTTGGTGACAGGAGGTGGTCCAGTAGTCACTCAACCCACCCCCGCCAGCTGACCTCAGGGGCGACGGCTTCCCTCCAGCATCGACCCAAACAAAAAAGGGTGCAGCCAGCTCCTATAGCTCAGACTATAGAGGTCACCCAGGCCTATGCCAAGCCAGCCCTTTTATCCTAAAGCATTTACAGGATCAGCATCCGCCGACATAGGCATCAAAGACAGAGCAAAGCACTGAGAGGGGAGAGGGAGTGTGGAAGAAAGTGACACAGAGACAGAAATGACCTCTTTGACCCGCAATATTGGTGCAACTCATGTGTAGGAGGCTGTGGGATAATCCTGGTGAGCTGCGGAGTGGGGGTCTCCAGGTGGCCCAGAGGGTTAGACGGGGTTAACCCTAGTTGACCCTGGCTCTCCGCTGTCAGAGGTAGGAGATCTACCCTTGGCTTGTCAAGGAAACTAGAACAATGTGGCGTGTCCATCATGTAAAACAAACTCTTAGCTGAGGAGCGGAGTGAAGAAACAGTCCCTTTCATGTGTCCAGATGTAGACGTAAAAAAAACTCTACTGTCTGAGGTGAAACGAAAAGTATCTAACATGTTAGAAACTAGAGGCTAAAGTTATAAAAAGACTATGTAGTACTAAGTTGTAGATTTAGACACTGGAGCTGCCTCTGTCTACAGCTAGTCAACTTTAGCCCATGTTCCTGGTGTTTCTAAGCAGATGATTTCTTTCTTTTCTTTTTTTTTTTTACTTTCTTTTTTTTTAGATATATCCACAAATTTATAAAAGGACTAGTTACTTTTTGATTGAGACTGCTGTGAACCTTATTAGGAAGTTTGTTATGATTGAGATGCAGATGATGCAACAATTAAGATAACATAAGACAACATAAGAAAATAGTAAAAATAAAAAAAGATGATAAGAGCAATATGTAAAAGGGATTTTAAACCATAGCAAAAGCACAAGTTAATTCCCATTAAAATGTATGGTATTTGCTCAGGATTGTGAAACTATTTTCATAAACTTAGCTATTTTTATTCCTTTATATTTGGTTGGGCAGGGTAACAACACCCTCCTGATATACACAGACTTTATTACAGGCATCCTTTAATTCATTTGTCACTCTATCTATCCAACTTGTCTTCAACTGCATACATTTGTTCATATTGGCTAAGTATAAAGTGTCATAAGGACAACACACAATCATGCCCGGGCTTTTTTTTTTTTTTTTAACCTAGCTGCTATTATTGTACGCCAAGTCTGAAGAAAATACATGTTGAATTTGTTCCAGGACAGTAAAATGATAGTGCGTGTGTCAGGACAAGCTGAGGCACACGGCTGCTTGGCAGGTCGGGCTGAAACGCTTCCTCTAAACGCTGAGACACAAAGGCCTCAGATGGCAGCACATGGCGTGGGCCGGTGTCGTTTTAGGTAGTCTAGGAATGTCTGCAGTCTGCAACAGCTGAGGCAGGGGTCAAGCCAGAAGTCTAATTTTACTGATGAGGATGAAGTGTGCATTCAGAGATGCAGGTAAAGGGGTTTTATGTCAGAGAGGATGCAATGTCTGGGGAAACTAAAATAGAGCATGTAATATCTGTTTGAGAGACAACGTCAAAACAGGAGATTCAGAATTCAGTTCAGATGTTAACACAGAAAATAAAGAGGTCTGATCTATCCTCTTCACATACATGACACACGTCCAACACATCTGCTCCCGTTGCCTGCCACCGCAAGCTCTGCTCAGCTGCAGGAGTGGAAAGTAAGGAGGGAGCTGGGGCTAATATGTGGTTCAGGATGACACATAAGACAACAAAATGTACACTTATTACGGTCTTCACTTGAAATCCCCAACTTAAACTTCAACGTCTGAAATTCTGACCCACACACACTAGAAATACTCCTATTTTTTGCTAAGACAGCTTTTATGAAAGTACTCACAGGGGGTTACAGCCTTTATAATCATCCCTGTTCTTTTAGAATATTGAAGTCATCTTAGGTTACTGTAAGTAGAGAGAAAGTAAGTTTCTGATCCTGCTTTAATTGTGCTGCCATTTGCAGATAAGGTAGTTTTACTGGCCAAGACAGTTTCAGTTTGTGACAAAGATGGTCTCATATCGTGTTACATGTTACCAACACCAAACAGCCTCTATCTTGGTATATTTCACCTCAAACTTCAAAAGCAAGGTGAAAAAGTATTGAAACAGATGAAAATAACTCCAAGTCTGGTCATGTTGAAGCTACAGAGACATCTTCAGCAACCGAACATCATGGAGAGAGACGGTTACCATGATGTCACCTCTACGACCTCATGTGGACTCGTTCTATTTAAGGTATTTTATCACTCTTGATACTTAAGCTTAACCCTCAGATCAGGCTTTTCAGTGACTTTACAAACACCTTTTTGGACATTCGGACCTTCATCTTCCTCCGACTCATTAAATGACTTTAACTTTATCAGGATAGTTTGTATATGGACAAAAACATTTATTAAGAAAAGTCAAAATTTTTGGTAAAGGTTGCATCTGAGTTTGATGTTGAACTATTGATTTTTTACTGTTATTTTAAACTCAAGTGGCTTATTTATTTAACTTTTACTTATGATGATAAATAAAAGGCTGCTCCTGAAATTCCACTAGATCTCACACTTTTATAACGACGTGCGACTTTCTGGACTTATCTTTTAAATTGACAAATGTGCAACTGATGATATAATTCTAATAGGATCAAAAAACGACTTGTCTCTCGCTATTGACTGTAATGCATTTTTTTTCTGACTCTGTTAGCATAGCCCTCTATATGATTAGAGACGAAGCATCAAGTGCATACATACATACATACATACAACAAAAGCAAAAACTAGACAGTTTTCAGACACTCCCACATTTCTCCCCCATCTGACACTAAAAGCCAAAAAAACAAAACAAAACGATAATGCAACCCATTTAATCGAACAGATGCTTGTATAATTTTTTCCATCCCCTGTATTTTGTATTTATGTGAACAGCAATGAAACCCTATGCGGCCTCTCTTCACTGAACCTTACAAATACAAAAGGCATTCATCACAGAGCGAGCAGAAAGAACAGCCACTGATGTCATTGAATACAGAGGTCCAGACACTGGGAGAGAGTCAAACATTTTTCACATTTCCAAACACAGAGATTAAAGGGTTTTTATACATGCTTTTATCTTATAAACAAGAGGTCTAAGCAAAACATTTTAGTGCTTTGTGTGTTCAATGATCCTTAAGTGACCACTGAGAAAACCACTATACAACACATATGAATAGATCTGAATGAATCACAACAGTGTCTGACATATCCACTGAAAGATGAGACTTAACTTTACACAGCTTTAACCACAACAATGATGTAAACATGGCCCGCTTTCCTCACAACTTCAGGAAACATTACTTATGGTTTATACCAATAGAGATTTTCACTCCTCTTTATAACGCAGACTAAGCAAAAGCAGACCATGTTTCTTTTACTCTCACCACGGCGAGAGATTGGGTAAGCTGTTTGCCCGTATGTAATTATAACAAAATTTTGTGTTTTATCGCAAACGTCGACAATTTATTGTTCAGTTTGAGAGTGTACTTTCCCTTTTCCAGATTCTTTAGTTCCGTATTTGTTCTAAGTAAAAGCACATGACTGCAAAGATGAAAGTATTTAAGGCTGACACTCTCAATCCTCTTAAAACCTGCGTTTATGGAGCTATCGTAACTGTCCGGCAAACCTGAACCGATTAAGAAAGTTCTTGATATTTACCAAGGAAGGCATCGGGGCCTCCTTCCTTCATTTTTTTTTTTTTTTTGTCCTATCTGCAGCTCTTTTCTTCTGCTTTGAAGCATGCAACAAAGGTTGTCCAATCTTCTCCTGCTAAGGCTGGCCTGAGTGGTCCCCTTCAGAGCCATGGGTGGGCTGCAAGAGGAGATTCTCCTGGTCCTTGAGTTCTTTATTTCAACTGCACCCTCCAATCACTCAACAACGTCTGGTATGAAGGTGAGAGGATCGGGTATTTCAGCTTGAATTGCTGCCACAGTCAGAACCAAAGTGAGAATGCTGGGGTTACTTCTGTCAACTTTTCTTGCTTGAAAACAGAAAAAAAAAAAATGCTCTAGTTGAAAAAAATGTGCTGCAACTGCCACATTGTATACACAGTTTTCTCCACATAATCATAATATCCTGCAAATATTAAACTTTATCCTGTTCTTGTTGTATCTGCATCACACGCTTCTGTGTATTTACCTTTTACACTGTTCCTCTAACCCTCCCCAACACTGGTGTTTAGGTTCAACTTCAAAGAAAACAATACGGATGCAGTAACAGCGAAAATGATACTGTGTTTCATTAAAGGTCCCACAAAATAAATAATACTTATTCTGTTTCTAGTCAGAACTGGAGCTTACAGATGTTAAGAATAACATCTACAGTTTTTCCTTGGCCTTGAACATGTTTGCTGCTGATGAAGTACAACAGATACTCCACAGCCTAGCTAATATTTACAATGAATCACAACATGGTCTATGATACACAAAATCGCTCCAAAGCTTTGTGTCAGGCCGCCGCTCTGGATGGCTAAACTGTTGTGGGCCAGAAAACAAGTGAATGATCAATTCACTGCTGCAGAACACCACATACTGTTTAGCTTCGCCAAATGGCTCATGGGTGAATTTGCCTGAAGTTTCTTTTGGACAACAGCCAGTTACCACCATACAGTGTCAGACATGGAAGGCTACAGGTGCAGCAAAACACTGTGGAGTCACTGTGAGACGAAGAAAAAAAAACAGTTCATCTGGTTTATATCCTTAAATAAAACAGCTACTATTTTTCTGATAAAGAAAACATGTATGTCAGGTTCTTCTGAGTGGATCATCATATGTCTTTATTGCATGTGGAAGTCAAGGCAGAAAGGAAAGACAATGCAAGGAAACTAAAAATGAAGACTTATGGTAAATATTTTGGATCACCGAAGAGGAAGCACGTAAATGCACTTTTACACACAATTCGTGCAGCCTTTCCACAAAGTTTGTTGAGTTTAGACCTCTGATTATCTGTTCAAACATTCCTCTAAATAGGACTGAACAGGTCATGTCCATCTTTATATTTCTAGCTGCTGTCGGCTTAAAGACTACATCAATCTCAATGCATGAAGATGACAAAATCTAATAAACCCTCCTTCAAAGCAATACAGCAACGGTAAACGATTCAGAGCTAACCAGCTGTGGCAACACGTCTTGATCCAACGTGAAAGAAGTAATAACAACTCTGTTTCACAGAACGCTGGATGAGTGACAGTTACTGTAACGACAAATACAGACGACCTGAAGTGTTTTTGGTTTCGTGAAGCATTTCTCATACCCTCCTGGTAGATTCGGAGAGGGGAAAGAGACATTTCCTTACAAAGACATTGACATCAAAGCTGAACGAAAGAAAAGGAGCCCGCGTGACATGTGAGGGAGGATGTGAGATGGAATTCCATGGCACACTGGGACTTGGCTGAGCGCCAGTGGGGTACTGAGTTAAAGGTCAGAGGTTTTTTCTATTAAATACTGGTACTCATATTCTGCCTGCCCATATATAACCATAGCTCCTAAGTCAAACCTCAAAGATGATGAAGATAATAAATGAGGCCACCTTGACACATACTGACTGAAAGTACAGACAAGGATGACAGATGGAAACAATGAGGGCATAAAATACACTTTAGTACCAGGTAAAAGTAGGGACGCACAGATATATATCACCTAATATCACTATATATGATATTATCATCACAGATGTGCATGATTGATTTTATGCTCATTCAAAGACAGTGCAATGAGGGATGAGAAGACTTTAAAACATTTCAGATATCTTATTTTTAGATACTTTATAATTAAGATTTCTCTGTGGCCTGGTCCAGAAGGAAAGCAAAGCAGAAAATAGCAAAGAGTTCACAAACAGGTATCATCCCAGAATTAGAATCAGTGTATCTTTACCTAAAAAACCCTAAAATTATTAAAAGTAGCCTCATAACATCCACTCTTTCCTGGAAACCCCCACCCTAACTCTTATTATTGTTTAAGGTTAGGGTTAGGATTGAGTAGAATAACCATATATGTAAATATGCCATGCAATGCAATATGCTTCTAGTTCTGCATTTAGCGTTACAGACACACAACCTATGCCACATCACTTTAAATAAACATGGCTCAAATGTGACCTTGACCTTAAATCTAAAATGGGTTTCTGGTGACCTGTTGGATATTAAAAGATTAAATGAGGAAATAATTCATTCAAAATGCCCTGTTAAATTAAACCTAATCATTGTTTAAGTAAAATATAATGGCATGGTTATATTTTCTCAGTCTGCTCTTCATCGTCTCGACAGAAACAGGGCTAACACCAGCTGTGCAGAGGTTCCTCAAACCCCAACTTTAAACCATCATAGACCCCGTGTACATACAACAAACAACACTCTGCGGACATCAAGTAAATGTTGGTTTGAACGAAAACAAACTCAGATTTCTTCCAAATGTTCCTTCTTTCTGCGCAGACAGCTGTTTAAAGTCTGTGGCTACTGAGGTTACACACCTGTCCACTCCAGTCTCACAGCAGCGGTAAACCCCGGAGCGGTCTGGTCCACATGGTATCCAATCCGCGCAGGCCAACTCATATGACGTAATATTATGAGCCGACTGTGAAATAAGTTATACCAATAGCCAACCAGTCATTTGAATTTTTAAAAGGCGTTTGGCGAGCGAACAAAGCAGAACAAAAAGGGCAGAATATCTATTTACAGCACTGAAACTCAATAAAGAAGCCATAGGATCCCCAGTTATAGACAGGAATAATGCTTTGTCCCCTGGTCAGGCTGCATGCTCACCCTTTCAGTCTTGTAAACAGAATACGATAGAAAAAAACAAAAAAAAAAAAAAGAAAGAAAGAAAAACACCCCCCTTGGATGAAAATCTAGACAGCTCTCTTCTTTTTGGATGGGTGAGCAGCAGCACTGAGGGGGCTTACAACTGGAACCAGATGGGTTCTTAATATGTGCATGCCTTTGCATGTGTGTGCTTACAAGAATTACTCTTATAGTAGTCTGCAGCCATGTACTGTATGTGGAGCAAATCTCCAGAAGAGCCAGCAATTAGTCATAATTCTACCACAAAATGGAAAATGTTGCATTTTGGTTGCAATGGCACATTGACAAAATGAGGGGAGATATTGTCCTGTACTTATTGCCCATATGTGAGCTATGTTATTATGTCTGTTGCTCAAAACCTGTCAAAAAACACACATAAAATCACTGGCGTAAGTACAGTGTGTGACGTGAGTGACATTCTCCACCGATCCAGTCGCCGCTCCACGCTCTTTCTTCTCTTCCTGAACTGTTTGCGTCTCCGATTTCTTCTCTTTGGCACAGTGTTGTTTAGATTGGCCTCCTGGTGTGACTCTGAGTCCACGATCCCATTTTAAGTGTCTTTGAGTGAAGCGAAAGAGATGAGAGACGAGGCTATTTGATCTTCCGCTGTGTCTCATGGGCGCCACGTGATCTTTAATTATTCCCCGCTTCCTCAGTCAATGACAGAAACGTGACAAGATACTCTTAATGTGGCACAGTCTTAAATCTGATAAGGACCTGACTAATTCAAGATTAATAATAAAGATATTTTCACCCTAAAAACAACACATATATTTAAGTATTTTTTAGATTTCCCATACATGTAGCAGAGAAATAGATTTGACCCCTAACCTTAGGTATATGTAAAACTAAAAACAGACACCTAAGACTGGTTTAACAACTGGAAATATTTTTTATGTACGCTCACAAAAGTGTAGATGGCTTCCCAATGACCTGGCACACTGTGTGGAAAAGCCAGACAGTGGGGTTTGGATAATCCACAGGTGATCTTATCGTCTTAAGTCACTGCCAAAACCCACCCCCTCACCCCACACACAGACCTCATAATACATATTTAGATGCGTAAAAACACAACAGACCCACACTTAACGGCGAATATTTCCATACAGCACATTTTTAGTTGCCAGGAACTCATCTCCCGGCATGGTGTGCAGAGGGATAATTGTAGAAAATTTACTGCTCATCGTCTTCCATTTTAACAACCACAGACTTTTCGGTTGTCAACCTGGAGATCAAAACTATCAATTTGACAAAATTATAGCGCAAAAGAGAAACACAAGTCAGTCACTACAATCACAATGAATCATGGCCTGAGCTCGGATTATAAGAGGTTGTAAAAGACAAGGCAGATAATCCACTAAGAATGTGTCACCTCTGATTACAGCCGTCACTCCTCAGCTGGGATCAGTGTGTTGACAGATGAACCTGCTCTTAAAGGGAAATACCAACACATTTCATCTTAATAATGTATTCTTTTTTTTTACATTAGTGAATAGTACGTACATACTGAAAAACACACAAAAAACTGTTTGTACCACCCACTGCTCGGAGTGTCGGACTGATGTTCAGCTGGCTCCATATAAAAAGATTTGCAAGCTATGACTGTGAAGATGATTTTCTGGGGATCAAGGAACTTTTTCTGGATTGGAGTTGATAGATTTATTGCATCAGATGCTACAGCAGTATTGCATAAACACCATTTATTGCCAGAGGAGTAGCTTCTGCCTGTACATCTCTATGAACCCTGTTTGGAGACTTCATTCTTTGCTCTGCATGAGCTGCAAAAGATTACAGAGATTTTGTGTTGCAAAACTTTGCTATTTCTTCCTCTGGTATCCCTGTTTGAGCCCATACTATAGTCATTTTCTTTTTCTCTCCCTGTCTTTAAATTCTCCATGCCATCACATCCCGGCAACTCGTGCAGCCTCAGAAACAAAACGGCCCATAAAGATGAAGACTTGCTGTATTTGAAGACAACACTAAAATAAGCACAGGACTGCTTTAATCAGGCCCGCGCTACCACATCTAGTCGACCGACAACAATAACAGTCCAACAATTTAAACAGGCTGTGGCCGCCGCTAACATGCAGAGAGGGATACATTGGGTTCGTTTTCTGAATCCCAGGCTATTGTGTCAGTCAAACTAAAAGAAACAAAGATCAAACCGTCACCTCTTGTGTTAGCTAATAACACTTTATACTCCAGATAAATGTCGTTTTGTCACAGAAGGAGCTAATTCATCCAGTATTTTACAATCTGCAAACACTGCAGATACATTCACATACATGTGGCTTCATTCTGTTGGGTTTCCTTCTCATTTCGTGAGTGAACATGACCCTAGTATAACTTTTATTACAATACTGAACAATTATCTTAATGTATCTGTTATACAGAGGAACTGACTTGGGCCTTTTGGTACCGTTCTGATCCTGTGTACAGTTTGCATATCGTTAGCATAATAATAGCATAATGGCCTAAATCGTGTTTTTTTTTTCAAGATAGAGTCAATGATGGAAAATAAAGCAGCAGTGTCTGCATGGGTTCTCTCTGGGTACTCCGGCTTCCTCCCACCATCCAAAGACATGCACTGATAGGTTAATTGGTTAATCTAAATTGGCCATAGGTGTGAATGTGAGAGTGATTGGTTGTTCGTCTATATATGTCCAGGTCGTTATTGAAAATGAGAATTAGTTCTCAACTAACTTACCTGGTTAAATAAGGGTTAAATTAAATTAAACTAAATTAAATTAAGTTACTCAGATATCACAATTTGGCCAAAAATATGACTTAGGAAATTATACGAGGCTAAAGAAATGCATGGACCCTTCACCTGGCTCGAAGAAACACAGGAAAAATGTATTATGTGTATTAATGAGTATCAAACTGAAACTGTTTGACAACTAGTTACTGTTACTTTATATATTCATTGGGAATATAAAGTTACTGTGTTTACAGATTTAACAGTTGTTTTATTAGGCAAACAGCACATTTTGTTTGGAGGAAGTAGGGGTTGATAAAATGAAAAAATACATTTTACACACAAATTAAGTGATATTTGTCAGATAAAATGTCATAATCATAAAGCATATCTCATTAATGCCACAGAAGTCAGATGCTAAATGTGTTTTTCCACACTGGCATGATCCTTACACAAATATTTTTTCAACCTTGAAAGTAATTATTATTGTCCATTGATTTATATGTTGTATCAATAAGCCAACCATCCAATAATTTAGGTCATTTACCAGTCAAAAACAGCAGCCTTTTCTGCTTTTTTTCCTGCTTTTTTTGAGCACTTCACTCTTTGTGGTGTAAAATAAGATTAATTTAATTTAATCAACCTTAATCATTTTAGTGTGAGACTTTTGTTGTGAAGTTGGTACATTATGTGTTAAAGGTCGCTGTCTCATAATTCTGTTTGATGGAATAACCCTGGATGGGATGTTAGATTTTGACCTTAAAATACTACTTCTCTGTGAGTCATCAAGGCTTCTTTCTATTAAAGTGTGATGGTTCTAAAACAGGTCAAGCTTCTGAGATGAGTCTGTGTACAGAGCAGCCAGATAAATCTTTTGTTGTGCCTCATAGGTACTTTCAACACAGAAATAGCTTGGACTGCCTCACTGTGTGATTACAACCAATCACGGTGCCAGAGGTGGATCGGTAAAAAGCAGTTTAATAAAACATTAGCTCTTTGGCTGGGCACTTTGCTTTTACCACTGACTTTGGTGCACACATTTCTGCCTGGTAGACGCAGAGCCATATGTTTGTGAGCACTAATGACTATGATTAGGGAAGCCTGGATTTGGTCTTGCACACTGGCACAAACACACAAATTGAAATATAGCCTTCTGATGTGTAAATTTGGACAAAACCAAAAAGCCAGAAAACATAATCAAAGTTATGTACTTAACAACATAATTAAAAACCTAAAATACATGGTATGGGTTTTGTACAAAACAGCCTTAATGACAACTACAAAAGGGGCCTCTGGCATGAACTGAATATCTAAACAAAGTGAGCTAATTTAACACCCATCATGAAACAAGGATAGATTCTTACCAGTTGATTTGATTTAAAATTAAACTAATATCCACAAAGAACTTCAACACATGTATCATTTCAACTAAAACTCAAGCTTGTTCAACCTTTTTCTGAAGGATTCTCAAAAGACTTAGAAAGTCAGTGTTAAATGTCAATACACTATATTACCAAAAGTATTGGGACACCTCTCTAAATCATTGAATAAACATGTTCTGATCACTTTCATGGCTGCAGGTATAAAAAAAATCAACCACCTCGGTGTGCACATTGCTTCTACAAACATCTGTGACAGAATGGGTCAACTCTGAGGAGCTCAGTAAATTCAAGCGTGGTAAAATGATAGGACGCCACCTGTGCAATGAGACCATTCATGAAATTTCCTCGCTACTGAATATTCCACGGTCAGCTGTTAGTGGTATTACAACAAAAAGGAAGCAATTTGGAACAACAGCAACTCAGCCACGAAGTGATAGGCCACGTAAAATCGCAGAGCAGGGTCGGTGCATGCTGAGGTGTACACTGTGCAGAAGTTGTGCACTGTTCTACAGATCCTCAAATTTCTTGTGGCCTTCAGATTAGCTCAAGAAAAGTTCATAGAGAGAGTTTCATGGAATGGGCTTTCATGGACAAGCAGCTGCATCCAAGCCTTACATCACCAAGTGCCATGCAAAGATGCAGTGGCATAAAGCACACCGCCACTGGACTCTAGAGCATTGGAGACCGTTCTCTGGACTGAATTACGCCTGTCTGTCTGGCAATCCAATGGAAGAGCCTGGGTTTGGTGATCGCCAGGAGAACGGTACTTTCCTGACTATGTTGTGCCAAATGTAATGTTTGGTGAAGGGGGTTTACAGTGTGGTTTTTTTTTTTTTTTTTCAGGGGTTGGGCTTGGCCTGTCATTCCAGTGAGAGGAACTCTTAATGCCATCATACCAAGTAATTTTGGACTATTTCCTGCTGCCAACTTCATGGGAACCGTTTGGGGATGGTCCCTTCCTGTTCCAACTTAACTGTGCATCAGTGCACAAAGCAAGGTCCATAATGACCTCAACCTGGTCAGAACACCTTTGGGATGAATCAGAGTGGAGACTGTGAGCCAGACCTTCTCGTCCAACATCAGTGCCTGACCTCAATGGACTTCAAGAGGAATTGTCAAAAATTCCCATGAACACACTCCTAAACCTTATGGAAAGCTTTCCAAGAACAGTAGAAGCTGTTATTGCTGCAAAGGGCCAGCTCCATATTAAACCCTATGGATTAAGAATGGGATGTGATTAAAGTTTATGTGTGTATAAAGGCAGATGTCCCAAAACTTTTGGTAAAATAGTGGCATGCCTCTGTACATTATGTTCTGGCTATTGGTCAAAAGCCCTTTATTGAGAATGTAGCTTTTTCATTGCATAACACTTCTCATTACAAAAAGACAAAAGAGGATGTCCGGAAACACAAAGCCGAACAATAGGGGGGCTCTCCTCTGGGATACTGTGGTCTTTACGAACTGACAGCCAGGAACTCAATCCCTTAATGCAGAGCAAGTGCACAGCCTAAGGAATACCATGCCATTTGTCTTTGGAAGACTAACGAATTATCTCCCGTGTGGAGCAGGAAAATCACCCAGTAATTCTGCACTCATGGGGCTACGAGGTAAGCCCTTGAGTCAGATAAAATTAGGCTCAAATGTCTGGACAAGTTACAGTAACAGTGACCACCTTGCCTAGAAAAAAATAAATCAGCTCGCCACATGGACAGTCAATGAGGGAGACTAGAGAAGAGCAACAGGTGGCTGTCAACTTAGAGAGAAAGAGGGTCATCATCCACTTAAAGGAGGGCAGCAAGTCTGTCTGCCACACCCCAGGCTTCACTAAGTAGGGCCAACAAAGCCACTTCAGATGGAGAGTGTGGACAACATTCAGCCAAACATTCTCTAGTACAACTACGTTCAGTGATCTGTTATGTCAACAAAGAACTTCAGATGTTTTCTGCCTATTGAATATGTCCATAAAACCAAAGAGCAACCATAGGATTTTAATCACATCTAAAAAAAAAAACCCTGCTGATGCTGTATATATTATGACAGCTTCAATGTATCAATTACATAATTACAGCGTCAAAAGAATCAAAGAGAAATAATCTTCATGATCAACATGAGTCAAGTCCAAACAAAGGCTGCCCATGCTCTTGAGTTTCACAATGAACTTGATCATCTGCCTTGACAGAACAGCCTCGAACAGGAGCTTCTGAATGTTTTAACCCTCAAAGACTGAAATAACCACCGGCAACCAAAAGCATCTACTGATCTAAAATTATTAATAACTATTGATCCACTACTGCTCCATACAATTAAAATGCAGTTACTTGCAGGTTTTCACTGACATGAGATATGAGACATTTGGACGTTCAGATGCTCCATCGTCTTCACCAATGTAACGTGTAGTTTGACTAATGACAGTGGTTGTAGATTCAGTTAATGACACATTTGTTAAAAACTCCACTTTTGTTTTAGTTTTCTCTGTTCTGATATAATAACCTTTGAGTTTTAATGAACAAACACATGGTCAGTAAATTAAATCTAGGGAAATACCAGATTTTCATTGAAAAATGCAAAGGATAAAACAATAAATAGCGAGAAAGGTTAGATGGAGATAGAGGAAAAATAATAGTTCCAGGTCTTTTAGGGTTAAACACATTTAGCAGATACAGAATAAATGGCAACAACTGACAATTAAAAATATAAATACCATAGTGAGAAATGAAGAGGTCTGCACCTAGGTTTAGTTCAAGTACGCTACAGAAAAGACCGAACGTGAAATCAGACAATTTACAGCCTAATAGCTTTTCCAGGCTGTGGATTATTTTTGCATTTGCAGCCTGTAGAGGAGGAGGAGGCACTGTGCGTCTTTGTGTTCCCCCCACATTCTGAAAGTACACACTGGCCATAGCAGCAAATTCTAAAACCTAACAATTATCTGGCAAATTACTTTACAGCGGTCTTAATAGGCGGAATTAATAGGCATGTTTACTGTGTCAGAACAGTTTACCTTTTTTTATTTAACATTTGTAGAGGGTGACAAGCTAATGCAGTTAGCATCCTCAATTTAATCAAACGTCAATGACTACGTACATTGCGTGTGTGTGTGTGTGTGTGTATTCCACGCCACGTGTGTGTTTGCATATGTTTTCACTCAGCTCTTTGCGCTCATTCCCTCACATTACTCAAAGACACCAGGAGGCCCAATAAAACAAAGTGACAGAACACAGTAACTCTAAAAACATAAAAAGTGTTTTAAGTCTCTGCTCTGTGCCAGTGCTCTTTTTTCAGTGAGTGTTGTTGAAATGCTATTAATTCTCAGTCAAATTAAGATCCGATGCTATTTCCCAAAACTGCCACTGTGTGAGTTCAACAAGTACCTCAATAAAATAATCCAGTGGTAATAGAGGTAATTAAAGCTCATGCCTCTCTACTGAGGAAAACAAATTAACCATCATGACGTTGAATGTTAAATATATACAGTTTTTGTAGAGTGCTTTTTGGGTTTTTTTACTCACCGATGCAGGCATGGACTCTGACAGATAGCTGTGTCCGTAGAATTATACTGTGTTTCTTGCCTCGCCTGTAGAAAAGTAAGGCAAACGAAGAGAAAGAGAAATATTATATAGATGAAAAGCTATTTTACTTGTAGTTTTGTGCTTGTGTATAAAACAAAAACATCAGGGAACTGGCAAGAAAAACTGTGCAAAACAATCATCAAACATAAATTGATTACTAAAAATTACACATTTTTGACTTTCTCACACTGTTTAATACTTTGCATAGACTGAAAACAGAAAACATGTTGAGAAGAAGAGCAGGCAATGGTGTCCTTTAGTGAAAATGAAGGATGGGAGCAACGCAGAGGTCAGCTCCACCCCCCTGTATTAATGGAGATACGCCAAGACCCTATCACCCTCCTGTCAACTGCTTACAAAGACTGAATGACAATACAAAACAAAGACAACAACAGTGAACCCCAGTGCTATAGAACTGTGGAAGTAAAAGTATGTCAGAGCAGTATAGTTTATAGTCTAACATGTTTTTTTTTTAGCTTGACAGGGTCTGCGATGTTTGATGCAAATTTATATGTTCATAAGACCACACTTTAAAATAACAATGTGAACAGCATACTGCAAAAAAATCGAGAAAATAAAAAGCTTTGTTGCTGGGAACTGATTCTTAATTATTCTTAAAGCTGCAGGAGCTGAAATGATTGGAAAAAAACACCAGAGCACACACTTTCCATCTGCAGTTCTATGCTTTCAGGCCAAATCAAAGGACAAAATATAAATATAGACGAACCTGACACTGGAAAAGTAAAGCTACTTTTCTAGAAGAAAATCATTAATTGGAATCTCATCAGCAATTGGTTATTACAGCTGTCAATCATGTATTTAACCTTCCTACCTTTCTGAAAATACCAAAATCGGGGCATTGTAGGGCTGAAAACACAGGGAAGGAGAAGAAACAACAGTGTCATGTCCTCTCAGAACACTTCAATTACATTATGCTGAATGGGAATTATGCAATGTTTGCCCAGTGATGCCAAAAACCTATCAAGAACTGTACCTTTAATTTATCAAATTTTTTAACCAATAACAAGTGAACATTATGGTTTGCCTAATATCACAGGCCCATTACAATCCATCAGAAACTAGACTTATTCTTGTAATAATAAATCAGAATAAATGTGGAATATTTCTTTTGCGGTGTATTTCTACTGGGGCTCTTTTTGCAGTGTAACAACTAGAAAAAGCTGGACCATGATGCAATTTTCTTGTCTTAAGGTGTCACTACATTTGGATAACAGATTGTAGCTTTAATATCTACTAATAAACTGATAGCAGACACAACTGTAGGGAGCGCAGCAGGTAAAGTAGCACAACACTCCCCGTCTAATTCAGCTGTTTGACAAATAGGCTTTTATTCGTCCTGCACAAAGGCTGTGTGATTCTGCCTGGCGCGGTGCCAACATTAGACTGTCCCTGTGTTAGTGACCGTCAGGCAGCCGTGGGTCTGACAGACAGAAAAAGACTATCGGCACATAAGGCAGCTCCTTCTGCTGCATTTACTGCATAACTGCTTCACACATCCAGACCCAAAGACACACTGACATCGTTCCTGTCATGACCAGTCAGCGGGAGACTGCGCTGACATACACACAAGCATATTACATGGCAGGGGAAAGTCTGCATATGCTCACTGTTTATCAAATATAATATCCAGCAACAAGCAGAGGCGACACAGGAGCAATATCTGTCAACATGGACCTTCACTGGTGAGATGAGACAGCAAACAGGAACTTAATCTGCAGCGATGCTGTTGAGGCAAACGGGTAACCAGAGCCATTTTGTCACGAACGTCTGCTTTCTCTCTGCTTCACTGCAACAGTATCCCTGTGATTAACCAAGACCTGAGGCTACACAGGCCAACGTGCTCATTATCAAATTAAACAAACGTGCGTGGACTATAAGTGAGGTTTTTCAGACCCCCCTCACCAATTAAACATGAAAATTGGACACACTCACAGACAGTGCTGTAGGCCTGTGAAGACGGATGTCCTAAGTTACATCATTACTATAAAGAATGTCAGACGAACAACAAATTGGTTACATGTTGGGATAATACCTACTGGATTCCTTGGTTCTCTCTTGGTCTTTTGTTCATCTATCTGGCAGAGTGTGCTGCTTTGTGTCAGTGGTGGTATTGTAAAATAAACCCAAGCACAACTCGTATTGAATGTGATTTTCATCATTACAAAATCATGTTTCTACGCAGTGTTGGAGTTCCATAATTAAATCACACAGATCAAAATAAATGTATTTGCAATTAGTTACAGTCACTGCGAAAAGTCTGCAATTTAATGAACGTTACAAAGGGCTTATATCTGCATATACTCATTCTGATAAAAAGTTCTTATGTAGAATATAACGTCCAGTCCCACCAGGGTAGGCTCAATCTAAAGTCTTTCATGTTTTTAGAACTTTTTAACTTTATTATCCAGGTAAAAACAGTTGTTAGAAATTTCATACAGTTAAAATAACCCTTCCAAAACTACTTCTACTACTAATCTTTAATGAATGAATGAATTAATCTTTAACTTTAATCCTAAACAATGACTTTCAAGGTGTGTTTTTACATGTGATTATTTCGTGTGTCAGTACTTTTTTGGAACAGTTGAAAAAATAAAAGCAATTTTTACATTTTTTTGTGACAAAGTAAATTTTTCTCATGTAAATCAGAGGGCATTTGACCACAACAAAGATGGAGCCGGACCTGTTGATTCACACACTTTGTTTTATATAAAAAAGAAAAATGATAAAGAAGATGATGACAACATCGCAAAACAACAAAATGATAAAATGCAGTCATGGTGGTGCCTCAGAGTACGACTGCAGACTCTTGTTAAACATTGTAGACATTAGAAGATGGTGAGCACTATAAATGTTTTTCCTAATGATATAAATGGTACCTTATTCATCATCAATAAAATGTTACAGGAATACAGTGGGATTCTCAATAATTACACCTGGCAATTGTAGCGTTGATGTTATTTTCTTCTCTTGGCTCTGCTTGGCTGTATATCTCCCTCATAAACCTTTGTCTTAATCCTAATACCCATTGCAGCAGCGACTGAACCGATGGATGTCTGCCAACTCCACGCTCTGGCTTTATCTAAGACAGCATTACTGATCCTGTTTATAAAACAACACAAATTGTGTACCCGCAGAAAGTGAACCCACACACTTGGAATACAGTAAAGCCAGTACTTCCCCTCGTAGACCAATTAATGCCAGACAAGAAGGCCCCACTAGGGCTCCTGACTCAGCACTTCTTGGTGAACGCCATGACTTGTGATGAGGGACCCACGGAAAAACTGGGGGGTAAGAGGCCAAAAATTAAGCTAAGACTATCAGCAGAATTCATTTCCCTCAGAGGGGCTGATTTGCTAAACATTTACCAGCTCTCACACTTAGCCACACATACACACGCACGCTCACATGCTAAACAATCACCAAACTGTTCTATTCTGTTAATAATACCCTTAAACTGCTAGGCAAACACAGTGGGGACAACTGGTGTTTTATTTCCCTCCTTGAAGTTTAAGCCGTACTGTGTTTGACAATTCCTCTGGTTCTTTTCAAATGCACTTTCTTTTTCCCTCAAATGAAAATCTTGTGTGCCGTGAGCGTCTGTGAAACAATGTCCAAGTGGGTCAGAAAAAAATGAAAATAATGAAAGCGGAGCTGTCCTGAGAGAGATGATAGGATACGATGAGAGACTCTGAAGAGCTGAGGCCTACAGAGTGGAGAAAAGTTGGATTTTAACGTGCTCGATGTCTGAGCAGTTGTCGAACGCATCACGATTACTCAATAAAAACAAAAAGGGCATAATCAGCACAAAGTTGTTGGCTTTCACATGTCCTTTATTCTGTATGTGCTAAGGTTGTGGAAGTCCAAATAGTGTCTTCTCCTGTGCTACATGTCAGCTACACATCTCACATGCTGAATCAATTAGGCGGTCAATAACAGGACCGCATGTTATCTTCTAAAGACAAGCCAGGGAATATGTCCTTGAGGACCTAACTTTACTAATCATCTGTCAATCAATGCCACATATCAGAGCAAAAACAACATCAAGCCCAACTACGCACATGAGCACCCTGTAACATTTTTCCTACATCAGATCCAAGTTCCCCTGAAATGTTAAAATGGGCTCACACTCTTCAATCCATAAAAACATTCAGCGCCTATAAATGTCTGTGAGCCCGTCTAATGGTGACTCGTCAATTGGCTATAAACGAAGAAACGTTTGTGCGTGAGAGTCGATCAATCTGTCATAGCTGGGAACCTGAAAGATACACCTTAAACTGTGTGTGTGCTGTGTCTGGTCTATATGGTCAGTTTAGAAGTTGAAGTGAGACTGTATCAGAGATGGGACAGGGGATTTATGAGTCACAATCTCCTATAGCTGAGCTTCATAACATGGTGTGGAAGTGATTATGGTCCTTAAGCTCTTGTGACATGGATATCTCCTGGCTGTGCAGCGTTCTGTCAGAGGATCATACTTTAATCTGATTGTAAAGACACTAGGTATGACACAGGCACCTCAGGAATGTAACCTGTCATTAATATCAATTACAGATGGATTCAATAGCCAATGATCGGGAGAGTTCAGGAACTCAGAAAGCATAAGGTTTGCTTCTCTTTTCAGTCAATGATGGCTGGGCTTGAAGTAAATAAATGAAAGCAACATTTGGCTTGTTACCTGTGGTTAGTGCTTTGGTGTTACTTAGAGATCAGATTGTAAAATCCCCTAAAAAACAGGGAAATTCACAAATACTTCTCTGAAAGGTTAAAGGTTTGGAGCTCTGACTGCTGCTGACAGATTTCATGTAATATCAGAGGGGTGAAAACAAAAGTAAAATCAGACAAGAAAAGGTGCAACGCCCCATCAGAAGTTTTATTAGCTCAATAATCATCAAATCAACAACATGGAGCAGTGGGGGGTATAATCCTGAACACATCAGTGCCATAAAAGAGCCAGAGAGCAGAACTGCCCTATTTTTGCAAAATAATTGGCTAACCACCTTCACCCCCAACCTCCTCAGACAACACTGTGTGGGTTTAATGACACACATCCATACCTGCCTGTGCCAGCTGGCACAACACAGGCCCTGGCAGGCTAAGCCTTTGACGAGAGAAGAAGTGGACCACTTTAACCTCACAGCTCTCAATAAGCTCCTAACAATTTCAGATGGAACTGGGAAAAGACAGCACTCTCAACATCCAATAGAAACATCAAGCCAGAGAGTAACTTATGAATTCCAAGTTGGACAAATAAATCCATACATGTTTGTGGTCCAGCCGACCAGGGACTCTCATGCCAACCTTGGGTTGTAAGCATCTAAAGTGGGCAGCACATGAATGATATATGAACACTCTCCTCAGCGCATGAAAAACATGTGGAGTTAATAAAGTAATTGGCCAACAAAAGTGTATGAAACAATAATGAAACTAACACAATTTTAAACTTCTTTCTTTTCTTCATCCAGATCTACGAGGTATGACAAGTCTTGTTTAACTACATATTACAGAGAACAGTTGAGCTCAATCAAAAGCTGAGAACTGCAGAGTGGAAGGCGTGCATTTGTAGTTTGGGTTCTTCTAATGAGAACACTGTGGTAAAGTTCAATTGTGATGAGGGTGATTACTCATGAGACACGTCTACACCTCATAAGTGGTTTAGATGACATCAGTGCTGCTGCTCAGCCAGGGAGGCCAGGTATTTTAAGGGACACGAATGAACGGATGCCATGGAAAGTCTGAGACATTTAATCAATAAAAAAAGGTCCATTTCTAAGATAGAGCTGATAAATACATATAAAGGCCCAGACTTTACATGCCAGGACTATAACAGCATCACTCCCATTTATCCCAAAACAACATGACATAAACTAATTCACTGTGTCACTGATTCACAGAGGAGTTGGTGAAGATACTCAGATTAAATGATAATTGTCATGAATGATGTCTTTGTAAAGACTTTTCCCTGGGCTCTTCCACTGACTTAGCGCCTCCTGCTTTTGGGCAGAACAGCTCAATTAGCTGAGACCATCACTAACTCACTTGATCTGATTCCAAAGCACTGCAATGGATTCAACTGAGGGAGAGGAGCAATAGCCAACAGGATATATAACACATATGCTGATGATCAGGGATGGAATACTCTGTCCTTTGAGATTTGACTTAAGAGTCTTAGTCTTGTATTGTCAATCTCAGAAGCTCTTGAATTTTTAAAGACGCAAATGAATTCAGTTTCAAAACATTTAACTGAGGTGCAGTGTTATTTCCTTTCCATTTCTTGAGTGCATCTAAGTGTTTGAAGAGTGAAAGAATGAGATCTGATTCCATCTTACCCTCCGTCCTCCTGAAATCCCTCCAGTTCATCTTTCTGCTCTGCCAGGGTCGACTCCAAGTCCAGGTAACCACCATTATGGGACAACTGCAGTGCACAGTCATCAGGCTACACAAAAAGGAGACAGGTAAACGTGTATTAGTCGTCAGTGTGTGGAAAATCTCCGTATTTAGCCTTCCGCAATAAGGAGGATTTGATGCATAATATTTAAAGTTGGGATCATCTTAAGTATCATTAAAATCTACATTCCAAGAGGGCAATACAAGCTGGTTTTAGACTTTGGTGTCTTGCAGGGATCATGACAAAGTCGGACCTCAAAATGAGCTAACTTCTCCTAGTCTGTGTTTGAGTTCAATCTCTGTAGAGTTGTTTCATCTGCGGTTGTGTCCTGAATGGTTCATATTCTTTAGGTAGAGTTGGCAGTGCAGCCATATAGAGTCATTTTATCAAGTGCTGTCAGCACTCTACAATGACAAGCTGAGCAAGGTTAAAGAGAAGTCGTGCAGATTCTGGACTTGGCAGCGTGGTGCCTTGTATCTCCCCGCTCTCCCCGACTGATAAACTTTCATCACGCGGGGACGGTTTCAGAGAGGAGGCATGATTTGTGTGATCTTGAAGAGTTGTCATCGGCTGAATGCAGTCAGCGAGCTAAAATATGAAAGGATCTGTTCACTTTTCTGGCTGACCTCCAAATTAGAGACGTTAACCTATTTATATTCTGAGTCTGTCAGCACAGCGGGACGGTGACTCCGACGGTGAGGCAGAGGACGGGAAAACAAACAGCATTAGAGGAGGGCAAATATATAACTGAAGTGGACAGCACAATAACAACATTCCACATACATGTCTGATCAAGTCATCTGAACTATAGCCATTTGTTTTTATATTGTGTTTCCTTTTGTGGCTACCTGCACAGAGACTGAAGATAGAAATTAGCTTTAAGCTAAATCTAATGCAATAAACCTCATTTTGGGATGGACAGATTGCAAAGATCTTGGCACGTTACTTTCAGTTCCTTTATTTATTTAGCTTTTTGTTGTTGTTATTAATACCCTTTAACAAAGAAATCTCCATTATATACACGTCTTTTACCCATTCGTTCCATTAGTTTTTGAATGAACACTAATTAAAATTTAGACAAATTTATGACAAAATCTTTGCCCAATAAAGACCCAGCGCTACTTTTAAGGCAGGTCCAAAATAAGTTTTTTTTCTTTATATTTAACTTTTCTTAATTGATTTATCACCATTTATTATAATATCATCCTCTGCATTTTGTGGTTTTTCAGCGAAAATCAGGGGTTTTTTTTACCTATATTTCATTTAGTGATCATGTTGACATTCATAAAAGCTCAGATTAAAGTTGAGGAATATCATATCACAAACAGAGAAAACTTAACAAAAAGTGACTTTTTCAGCAAAGACATAAATAACTGAACATAAAGACAAGTGTCTACATCCACTGTCATTTGTCAAACTCCATGGGTTTTACTAGTGAATCAATGTTGTAGAAGATGACAGAGTTTCCACGTTCACTACAGAGCCTCTGAACGTCCAAATGGGTCATATCTAATGACCATAAAAACAATTACACCAATTATTTACATTTATTGATAGGATAAGTGGATCAGAAGTTATTACACATTTTAGATCAGTAGATGCTTTTGGTTGTCAGTGGCTGTTTGGGTCTTTATGGGTTAATATAATACCCAAGATGAATATCTGCTACTTCCATCCGTAAAAAGACATCTTATATGCTGATACTAATGCCAGGCTGATAAATCAGTGCATCCCTCATCTCATTTCTTATAAGATTAATGTATTTGTGCATGGTCCCTGACAAATAAAAGCAGATAAACTGTATTAACTGTACAGTCCTTTTTATTTAGCTCATATCCAGAGCTTTGTAATCTTTCACAGTCTATTATGTATTTTCTCATTTAACATCCCAAATGATATCCTTCCAAGTTTTTATTTTTGTGAAATGCAAGAAAAGAAACACACGTAAACAACCACATGCAGTATTTCAAAGCATGTGTCTTTTAAATTTGACTGGTTATTGCTGGGCCTGATGCCGTTCACATTCCTCCAACATATGATAGTAACTTAATTGAACATGAAGGAAAAAGGCTGGGAAAGACATTATGGTTCTGATGGCTTTGATCTGCTAAGCCGCTCTGTTTGTATTACAGCACTACAGCACTCAAGGACTGTCATATTTGAGAAGTGAAACAAAACATGTGGTTGGTTAGGATAACTCTCACTCTCCTTCCAACTTTCTTCCCCTTTTGCTCCTTCTTGAGCCGTCCTGTTTGCTTTCCATGAATGGTAAACCAAAACATTATTGTTGGAGTAATAGTTCTATCATCATTTTGGGAGGACACCAAGATGAAATAGAAGAAATGTAGCTAGCATACAGGTAGGAGACTTAATTGTTATATAAAGATACAAAAACACAGTAGTCGAAGAGAAAAAAATGCAGACAAAGATGTAAACAGAAAACCTAAGCAACTACTTCTCCAGATCACAGGACAGATTCAGGACTCAGGGAATCCAGGCTCATGGGCCAAAGATAGCCCACTATTTTAATGCCAATAGACTGACATGTTTTTGAAATTAATGGATGTGACAGTAATATGAAATGTAGCATGAAGAAGACATACTAAATCATAGAGTCTGACCAGTGGCTGGGCCCTGACATGTCAGACACTGAACCAGTCCAAGGAAAACTTGTTCTTTTATTGAATGTTTGTTAATTCCTCCTACCAGGACTCTTGCCAGCGTCTAAAACCTGTATAATGATTCCAAAATACGCACTTCGGGCCTGCGCTTCTAGCTAGTTCTGGATGTTTTTGTGTCTCCCCTTACCTTAGCTGCCACCCAGGAAATAAAGTTGTTGTGACTACAGCTGCTTCTAACACTAATGACGAAGCGTACATGACAGGGCGGGCCTGCTGTTGTTCATGGCCTGTACTCTTTATCTTTGTACATATTTCAGTTCTTCAAAGCTATATTTTAATTATTGTTGAACTGAATGTTGAATAAACAGTCAGAAAAGCCTCTGCTCTCTTTCACACTCTCTATCACAACCTCAAATAGACAAAACATTGGGCTGAAGTTGCAGCTGTAACCAGTAATTAGCTAACTGTGGATCCAAGAAATGCGTTTCCCCACATAACGTTTCCACTTCCAAACCATGAGTAAAAAAGCAGAAGTGTGCACCAGAACTATACAAACCCATTAATCCACTCCTATCTGTCTGCTCACCATCTAAACATTATCACGTCTATTCTCCATCTCTGGTTCTCATTATGCAACCGGTCTAGATTACCCATCACCACTCTTGTGCTGTATATCCAGGTACACATAAATGGCTCTTAATCCAACTACAGCGCAGGTAACCGGAACCAGATTATCAGCGCCACCGGCTTCCTTAGCTGTCCTCTGCCCACGACGTGAACCCATGGCGGCCCTGTGATGGCCAAGTCCAGAGACGTAAACCACAAGTGCTCCACTCACACACTGAGGTCTGGCCTCTCCCTTCAACCACCATACTGTGGTCCACTGACCAGGGAGGCAGTTAAGGCAGAGAGGACTAAAAATAAACACCATGCAATTTCCAATTTAAAACTGCTATCTCACTCCAAATTTCTTTGTATTGCGCAGGGGGGAAGACATCTGGAATGAGATAGGATACTGTTTATTTGAAAGAAACACAGAAAGTCTTGCACACAGTTTTGTGCAAATATTAGACCTGTGTTACCCAACCTGATGTAATTTTCTAAGGTGTGCTCAACAATGGAAACGAAAAAACAAATTTCAAGTATGTGTGATAAAGGTGAGGGTGATGTCTGTGGGTTTTCTATTAAGGTAACTGATTTAGAACACACTTGAAGCATGAAGGAGAAACCACAACAGTAATCTTGTGTTCCTGTCAAGCATGCGGTGGATGAGTCCGTCCACAGATACTGAATACTTCACAACGGAACCGTCTGCTGAGACAACACTGCAAAATGCAGAGACCAGCAAAACCTCAACTCTGCATAACAATGTGTAAAAGAATTTAAAGGAGCTCTGACAGGCATGAAGGAGGAACCTGTATTTTACAGCATTTAACATAACTTCTCATTATGGGACTCTGTAATTCTTTAAGGAAAAAAATGCACGAAAACAACCGGCCCGACATTTGAAATTGGTAAAGTGAGAGTCCAGTCTCCCACACTTCTTCTCTCCCACAATCCCCAACCTTGAGCTTTACTTCGCAAAGTGATGCAAGGCCTCAAGGCCACCAAGCCACTGACTGAAAAAAATGTTATGAAGGACTTTTGATGCATTCTTTGTGTTGACATAAACAGCAGAATTTGGGGGGAAAAACTCCACTGTACATGAATCACTATTCCTTTATCAGCACACAAGTAATGACAGGTCATATTGGACTTTCCATGGAAATATGTTCATTTTACTGCACTCAGAAACCATCTATTACAAAGCAATGTTTCAGAATAAAAAAAATCAACACTACATGCTCAGTTATAATAAACCATACCGCAGTACTTTCCATAAGCTAAAAAGAAAGAACTAACATCCAGACAAAGGCAAATCATCTACAGTATGAACTTGTTGATATAAACTGTAAACACTCATTATTATGAGCTGAAGTCGAGGTTTGACTGTACAGCAACACAAGTAAACTCAACTCATGTAAAACCCAATGATCATCAGACAATACACACACACACACACACACACACACACACACATACACACACATACACACACATACACACACATACACACACACATACACACACATACACTGATCTCTTGTCTACAGCCTGGAACTGACAGAACAGCATATGCTAACTGTTCTGCCTCTGTCTGCACCATGTGTTAGCGCTGCGCTGTTCTATTTATACCAGGCTGACCTGCACATCCGCAGGGACAGAGTCTGAAGACAACAGGTTTGTTGTCTGTGGTATATACAGGTTCACTCCAAAGTCTTCACATTTTTGGGGATTGGAGTCTCTTCAAGTTCTTGCTCAAATGTGGGGAGATGTTCATACCATTCACCTGATTTGTTTTCTTTTAACAAAGTTCACACAATACAGCTCACACAAGTCAGTATTTACGATCATGTTCAGGATTATAGCTGGGAAACAAGGCACTGCAGACCCCACCACCGGTACTCCCTCTCCGTCTAGTTTGTGGTCCAGCTGGCCTCCTGCTAAACTAAGACCAGTTGGCTGTGCAAGTAGATCAACTCTTTGTTTGTGTTTTTAATTCTACCCGCTTCCCGCTTCTCTCTCAAACAGTGGTAAGTGTTCCCATCCCACCCTGCTGGTCAGACTGAGTGGGCTACAGAATCAGAGCCAGGCTTGTGGTGATCCACAGCATCCTGAGGCTTCCGTGACTTATCTTACCAACTCTACTCAAACAAGATGGAGCAGCATTGATCTGACAGAATGAAGAAAGACCCAAATTAACTTTCTATTTACGCGACTTCCTGGCCAGACTAAGATAAATGCTCATTAAGACCTAACCCTCAGATGAGGTGGCCCCTTTGCTTTGTTTATGATCAGCTGATGGGGACTTTTGCAAAAATGTGTTTGGATGTTTTATGGTTTCAATCAAACTTCTCAAGAGATAGCTTTCTGAAAACAAACAGAAAACTGGCTTTTGTATAGTAAACTTACACAGGTTATGGGATTGTTGAAGTTTATGTGTGGTTATGGTCAACATTGGCAGATTAAAGGTGTAGTAGTAATTGTTTAAAAAGGACATTTGACAAAGAAACTGAGGGATGTGAAAGGTGTCAAAAACAGTGGCAATAAATAAGTACTGTGTTTGGAAACATGACAGATAAACATGAAATCTGGGTTCGAATGAAATCTAATGGACATGAATTCAAATTCAAATCCCCTGGATCAATCTAGTCATGAAATTAGCTCTTCCCTTCCCTCTACAAATGACAAACAGGACATTTGATCCCAACCACTCCAACGGGCTATGCAATGACATGAATGGTTTCCTAAAAAGATTTCAGTTCAGGCCATTTATGATACCACAAATGCATAATGGCATGAAGAAAACTGAGAAAAACTATTCCCTGCCTTAACATATTGCAGTAAGTGTTAAAGTAGTACTATATAAGGCAGGTTAAACTGAAAGGGTGTGACTGTTGTGGCTGAGGTAAACATTAATAGATGCCTGCCTCTACCTCTCTGCCAAAAAATGCGTGTTTAATCCACTTCAGCATCGCCTCATATTACTTATTATCAAATCATACTGACACTGTGAATACTCCAGCTGTCTGCATAATTCTGCTTCATCAGCATCCTACGTCAGCTATGGCTAAAAGGTGCATTATGTTGTTGATGGTGACCTCATCAGCACATTGAAGCTGATCAAAACCCAAAATTAGATATTCATAACAAACACTTTAAACAGGCACAGTCAAGACATGAGTATGCTGCATACCTTCTGTGGAGCTTTCAGCAGCCTGTGGACTCCAGCAATCTGATTTATTAGTGGAATATCTTCCCTGAAAGTGTACAGAGGTGGTCTGGTGGGTTCGGGGAAATTGGTGCTGTTAAACGGATCAGTATCATCTAAGAACTGTACCCTGCATACAAACGTAGCCATGATGTATCCATGCAAGGCGGTTTTTAGATGATCAAAATAGTGGATGCGACACCAAAGCTTCTGTGACAGACGCGCAGACTACCGGCAGGTCTTCTGCAGTAGCAAAACCCTGCACCCTCTGTTATCCTTGGACCTTCTCCATTCGCTTCACGCAGTGCAGAGGACTCCGGACAGGCTACGCAACAGTCCAAAAGTACCGATCCGGCTGCTCAGAGCGGGGCAGCGGTGTCCAGGGGCATGGCGCCGGGGGAGACTGAGACTGCGGACGGGACTGCTACACTTGGCGCCTGGTCTGTGAGAGCGATGGGAAGCGGCTCCCTCCTCCAGCACTAACTCTAACTCAGAGGGGGATACAGCAGCCGGAGCCCAGCCGGCCGACACGGCTCAGATTACAGTCACAACGGCGACCTCCTGTGGCCGAGAGGGGAAGTACAGAGAGA
>JAPQRQ010040564.1:0-25176 GCA_037367365.1 Apogon talboti | reverse complement strand
GGCATGTTTTAAGGTTTCAATTACTATGAATAAAATATTTTTCTTCCATCACTCTTGGTTTTATTGGATTGTTAAAAGGTTCCCCTTTTTTTGTGTCACCCTGTACTAGATACTTAATGACTTTAACTTCAGTAGCATTTCAGTTGGTGACTTGAACTTCTACCAAAGTCATCTTTTAGTAGGGTACCTGTACTTCTACTCAACTGTGACCTTCCAGTACTTTATACAACACTGCAGAAAACAGCAAAGGCCAGACAAAATTCAAGATCATTGCTTCATAATCTGACCTATATTTGGCTCACTCCGTGAGAAATAGTACTTGTACTGCTGCTAAGTGCAAAGTTTGTCTCATTGGTCTGCTGTTTTATGAAATTACTCATCACATACGCTGGTCTCAGACTGTTAGCTTGTTTTAGATATTTGCTCATTTAAGTGCTTGTTGTTTATTTGTTGCGTTGTCTAACAATTGGTTTTATTGAGTTTTTAGCCAACGTTCTTCTAGTCACATGGATGTATAGAATGTGTATAATGCTACAAGCATCATGTAGCATTACCATGGTAACACAGACAGAACTGTGGCTGCCTCTGTTACTGGGGCAACTGGGCTTAAGAGGCTACAACCTCAAGTGTATTGATGTGTGATGTGTGCTCCTGTTTCAGGAGCATGTAGAAAAAAAATGTCAATAAATCATAGCTCTTTATAAGTAGTAAATTTCTTTGGGAAATAAATTATCAAAGTGTCAAACACATTCTACACATATTATTTAGGTCAAACCGTACCTGACGAGTGGCAGTGGGTTTCCTATGACTCTACACTCCAGACGAATGGGTGTCCCTTCTGCCACCTCCTGACTCTTCAGCTTCTGGAGGAACCGTGGAGGGGAAAGGGGTCCCATTGTGGTCGGAGCTCCTGAAAGTTGGTACCTTGCAGACCCCATCAGCCCCCCTAGACCTCCAGGCTGAGGGCCCACTGCCGGCTGACTGTAGTGGGTTGCCTCTTGTGGAGCAGGAGGCAGAGAGGAAGCAGAGGCCGAGCCCTGAGGGGCCGGCCGCTGGCTTCTAGGAGACAGATAACCACTATCAGGAGAGGATGAGTCCTCGTCCACCTGCTGCTCCAGATGAGCAGAGCCTTTGAAGATGGATGACAGCTCTTCAATGAAAGTGGCTGCTCGGCTACAGAACTCTGTGGCTGACGCTGCCCGATCATTAAGCTCCAGGCCTTCGTGGACCAGCCTGGGTTTATCCTGCTTATAAACCGGCTGCATGTGTTTGTGGCGTACAACCTTCTCAGCAGACGCTTGAGCCTCACTGGATACCTGGACAGGTTTGCTGAGGGGGGCATTGTGGCTGGACGAAGCTTTGACTGTGGCATTGTCATCAGGACAGGGAGCTTTGGTCTGGTTTTGTAGGTACTGGCTTGTGTTGAGGTTTTCAATAGTCTGCATGGGCACTGGGACAGAGGGGACAACTGGGAGAGCCTGCTCCTGGGATGAAGGATTAGGTCGATCTGGATTGTCAGATGTATCGCCAAAGGCCTCCCGGGCCAGATCCAGGCTAAGATTAATCTCTTCTGCACTCAAGAAAGAAGTAAGATCTGCAAAGTCTGCAGAATCCAGCTCTGTTGTGGAGTCCAGGTAGAGCTCCCCATCAGAGGAAGCCTCAGAGAACACACCGCCATCGCCCTCCAAGTTTCCCCCTGCTGGGTCCTTCAGCAGCAGGGAGATGGGGAGTGGCTGATTCCAACTCCCGTCCTGCATCCTGAAACACACAGCAGCTCTCACTATCCGGAAAAGTACACACAATCACATTTTAGACGGTACAAATACACCCATCAGAAGAAATGGAAATGACAAACATAAAGGGAGTCATTCTCATAAAATACTAAGTAGAACTAGATAAGAATAGTCAGACAGTGCTAGATCATGTCTGTCTCGGCCATAGCTGGCAGGATGACTCAGGCCAGTGTTGTCTGGACACAGTTGGTGGGTATTAGCAAAGGCTTTTACTTAGGTCATAGTGGACATGACTGGCATTTTGTACCCACTCTGTATCTGTCAGGACATTTTACTCCATAACTCTATTCTCTGACCTGCATATGTATTTCACTCCAAATGAAGTGAAATAATGAAACCAGTTGTTATTTTTTCAGTAATTATCATTGAGGATGGTTATAAAACACCAATGTTCTCATTTTTCAGGTAAACAATTAAACAAGCTGTCAAGAAGTTAACAAAAACTATGGATTATACAGTGCCTTAAATTTAATAAAAATCTGTTATTTTGCAATAATAACTTGATTAATTTTCAAATGACTGTGCCTGTTAGCAGTGACGTAATTATTACAGAGACAGAGAAGGGCTACAGTGTCATTTGCCACAGAACAACATAATATATACAGGACTGTCTGTTTTCATTCTATGCTTTTTCATTGTCAGTATATCTGCCATATTTTTTCTGTGGAGCCATCAGATAGAGCCATGTGCATGTTAAATCATAATCCAAAATTACATGATGCTTGTAAATGAGTGCACATAAAAGACGCTTTGACTCCGAAAGGTCAGATCCACCTAGTTATATTTATATTATTTATATATTCATAAGTTATATTCTGTCAGTTCTGATCTCTCCAGACCATGACTCTAGATGTATAGTATGCTGTCAAACTGATAGTGTTGATACATGTAGCACACACACAGGGCGACATTCTGTGCCTCATGGCGTCCTGAAGACCAGCTGTTGTTATTTTTAATCCCTTGGGCTATGTTTCACAGCAGCAGCATAACCCAACCCAGAGCTCAGGAGCGTGGTCGCTGAAGCCCACTCAGGTGGACGTGGACAACACGGGCAGGGACTGGGTAAAAGCATGAAGGACGGAAACCTACACTACGCTCTCTGAATGTTGTATTATCTGACCAGAACAATAACAGCAATGCAGCACTGATTAAATATGAATGTGGAAAATGTTTCAACGTTGACACAGACTGACGGCTCGTTAGTCCATGTCAGTGCTGTCAACATTTCTATTTTCTGCCACGGATTTTATTTATTCTTTCCTGGACTTTATAAAGCTTAATATCTGAACTTAAGTACTTACCTCATAATGGTATAATCTAATTTTAATAGTATTTCTGTTATATTAAATACTAAATAAATAGTAGAAATAAAATGGTCATATAAAAGAATGACTGTATGTACCATTCTTGACTTAGTGCTTGTAAAGATGCTATAATGATTGTTGATTAAGCTCATAAATATTTTAACCAATTATCAAACAAACCATTAAATCCTACTTAAAGAATTAACAATAAACAGTTCAAAACCTACCTTCAGGTGAGTTATTTGTCCAAATGATCTCTCCTGGTTTTGTGTTTCCAGGTTTGCTTTGTTTATTAAGTAAAAAGGAGCCAAAATGAAGCTTCTCTTTCCAGAAGAGCAGCCTTATTGGTCGGGCAGTCAGCAGGAACTCTCTAAAGCTCAGGGTCCAATTGCGCGCTGCCTCTGCAGTGGCCTGCTGTCCCATCTGTCCCGGTCTCTAACTGCTCACTGTGTGGGGCTATATTTGGCCCCCGGCTCAGGTTTCACAGCCAGAATACTGGCAAGAAGAGAGAGTGTTAAGGTAGACCAGGAAAACAGAGGGTAGTTGTGACAGTTTTTACAGAACCAGTGTTTTTTAAGTAAATGTGATTAATAGAGCTGAAAGAGCACATGGCTTAAAATATGGTGGAGAGGTTTATTAGTGGAAACTCCCACAGTGTGCACTAATGAACCATGTAACATTCAGAGGCTCTGAGAGTGTTTCTGATGCTTTTATGAGCACAAGTTGTTTGATGAGTAGATATTAGATATGCAGATGAGTGGCCGAGGAAATAGCTGGGTTATGGTTTGTCTAGTAAAGACGTAATTTACAGAAGCTTGTCAGAGTTGACATAATGTCCTGCTGAGTTGACCCAGTGACCCCAGACCACCCACTATCTGCTGTAGTGATGGGAAAGTTAACTACCAATGGATTTATTTTACAACCCTGGTGTTTATGTATAGATTCAAAAGGTCAATGTTATTTACTCAAATCATGAAGAGGCTAAAATTAAATCCTTGAGTTCAATATTCAATATTTCTATGTTAGATGAAGTCCAAACAGTGGATTAGAAAAGGAAAGAGACTCAAGGACCATGCAGCCTCACTTAGTCTATTTCTGGGCCACTATCACATTTGTGTTCTCAGAGCTATTCTGGTTCTTTCGTCAATGTACTGATTACAGTTAAGTGCCTGTGATAATGTCGGAAGGAATTTCCACTGTAATGACTATCTACAGCACACAAACACACACACAACAGTTTGATGTTCATTAATGTATAATTAAATGATTACAACACATGTTAAGTGTCTACCAGTCCCAGACAACAGCGCCACAATAGCCACTGATAATTTCTGTGCTGCTTGGTGTCTTTGGGCTGGAAATAAGACCCTACAGTACTACTGGGTTGATGTTTCCATACAGCATTAATTTTTGTAACTTTTAGTAAAATTACTGGCTGCCATGTCTTGAAACATTAGAAACAGCAACAAATGTCATAGCCATAGATGTGTCTCCTTCAAAATTTACTGTAATGATGTGGTTCATGGCCTATAATATTTTTTATTTGCTTTGCATTATATTCCAACAGTCAGTTTCAAGCAGACTACAGGTAAAACTACAATTAAAGCCATAATAGTGTATAGCCACAATAATTATTTGTTAAATTACAGTTGTAAATATTCTAATTCAGTTTATGATATTAAATCTACTATAATATTAAAGTAAAGGTATGATAGAAATATACATTTTTGATTGTGTTATTATGTACATTTTATTAGTGGTCTTTATTTTTGAAAAACACAAGAACATCAAGATTAAAACTGTATTTCACTTACACTTTATTTATCTCACTTCTGTTTCCTGTACCTTGATTATAATATACACCTGACATGTGCAGATTTCACCCCGAGGTCCTTGATATCTGAACTTCAGAGTGTGGTGATACAGCTCTGTTAAGGTGATGGCATATTTCACAGTCAGATTGAAGAACTTTGGACATTTATATGTAACAGCCATTTGAACTTTGTTTTCAGTAACTTTAAAAGACACTGATACATCATACCCACTATAATTGAACTCCTAAAATGTGTGTAAAATGTGACTCACTGATAATCAGGTGAGGAGCTTTCTCCCTTCATACTCAGCATCTCTCATTTTGAGGCTGTTGATCACCTCCCACACCTGAAAAGATGAACGTAATGTGATGAGCATGTTTTACATCAAGCAAGATTTTACTAATGACAGGTATTAACAGGATCTGGTTTTGTCATTTTAAGAAGACACTTGGCAACAATATTACCAAACCCCTCCAGTTCAAACCCCCAGCACCTTCAGAAAGGAAACCAAATGCAAGTTTTATCCTTGCTGTTCTTCTCATTCTCATTACAAACACATCTGTATGACATTAGCAGAGTAAAAGTACATTGTAGTTCAGGAAAGTGTGTGCATCTCAGTAACTCACTGCTCTCTCACACTGTTCCTGCTTTGCTCCACTAGAAAGTCGTGTCTTCAGCAGTCACCTCATGAAGAAGCTGGTTTTCCCTGCTGAAGCTTCAGTGAAGCTGTAGTTCAGTCACCATTCCAGACAACAGATAGCCAAAGTGCACGTAGATCTGTGGAGCCCATTCATATTGCTGTGTCAAAGAACACCTATGGAGGAAATGTGACAATATTGTTTTTTTGTAATTCACAGGTTTAATTCTATCTGAGTATGTCTGACAGTGTAACAGCCTGCACAAATACCATACCTCTGTGGACACATTGTGACCAGTAGAAGTCAGTGAATAATCAATGAGAGTCAAGGTCAAGGATATATTTATTGTTGCTCAAAGTGGCTATGCTGGTGGTAAAATATATACAATTGAATCATCAATGGTGCCTAGTATATGTCTTGTATGTTGCTGTCACATTGTTGTCATATATTTTTTCAAATACAGTAATCCCTCTATACAAAGGCAATGTCACAGATGAATTTGCATGTAGTTTTTTAATATAATAAATAATATAACTTAAAGAACATCTCTTAACTGCGCTATAGTCCTATAGAATCTGTCACTAACAATTACTTATAATATTTATTGTTTCTACAGGTTTCTGTATTACTCGATCATTTACGAATTGCCTTTGATTAGATTTGACTCTTCGAGCTTCCCGTAGATCCACGATGATTGGTCCAAGTGAAAAGATGGCGCCGTCCGCGTAATTGTAAAAACATTATGAAGAAAACGTAACTAAAGTATTTAAGGGTGTAGCAGAACACGTTTCGCGATTTCCCCTCACATTTTACTACGGTATGCTACAGGAATTATTTATTTATCTTTAAAAGATAAGCCATGTTTTAACCATCAAACAGCTGCATCCCCTTGCTAACTAACCTGGTAGCGCTAGCGGAATGTGCACGAAGAGCTTCTCATCTGTCAAATACTGCTATTGTAAAGAGTGCATTTCTTGCTAGTTGTGTAACTTTACCATTTAGGTTTGGTAAATATCCACTGAACATATCTGGTCGTCGTGGTTTGGCTGACTGGACCTTTTAGTGTCACCAAACTGGAATTAACTGGTATCGTTCCGTGTTATGGTTCATGGATTGATGTTTGGGTTTTTTTTATGCTAATAGAGGCTAATATTTTAGTCAAATTGGTGTGCAGTTCTTCAAATGTATTAAATTGCTGCAGTGTAGCAAAACAGCAAATATTTAGGAAAGTAATATGTTTACAATATTAAGTCAGTAACTTCCCAAATCGAAAATTCAGTTCTTCCGTACGAACCTGCATGCAAGTTTTATTGTTTGTATTTACTATATGTACATTTTGTATGTTTTTGTGCCTGTGCTTCATGCTTTATTTGTATCTAACAATTGCTCACAATGTGAGTTAGTTCATATTTCTCTTTAGATGAATATGTGTTATTTTATGCCTAGCTTGTTTGTTGAACGTCTGTGTTAACTTACATGTTCTGACTATTAAAGCAGTATAAGGTGTCCTGGATTATTTTTAGCATAAATATTGCATTTTAGATTATAATTATTGTTATTTCTACATGCTTATAGAGGATTTGCTTACATTATTATGCAGTTCTTTTAATATTGTTGTTTTTGTATGGATGTTATGAGTGTACTATTTTGTTTCTCAGTTACTAAACTCGTATATAACAAAACACACGAAATATTTGCACAATATTAAAACACATACAATCTGAACTAATTAACTTCGACAGATAATTGTCAGTATTTAGTGTGACCTCTGTTCCCAGAACAGCAAATCTCATGTTATCTCTCTGAAAAATTCTTAGATATATTAAGTGCAAACATAGGTCATACGAAATACTTACTTCTTTAGTTTTTTTTGTTTGTTTGTTTTGTTTGAATTTTTATATTTAATACTGTTTACATGGTTCTTGTATATTACAGGTTGATGTGGATACAGACCACATTATAACCTCAGTAAGATGAAAACCTAATGGTGGTCTAAGATGTTTACTCCAGGGACTACAGATGAAAACTAGCCTCTGACAACAGTGTTTATTAATCTGCACTGTTCCTGTTAAATAAACAAATGAATAAAAATTTATTGTATCATGAATTAATCTATAACAAGTTGCTGTGTGCTTTTATTGCATTTTGGAGTTGGACATTTCCAAAAATAATGTTTTTACTCAATTCATTGCAATAATTTTACAGTCTGAGATGTAACAACACACATAATTTCTCATATTTTCCAGATTACAACATGCCTGCCTTCAGACAAGTGGGAGAGAAGCAGCTTCCCAACCCTGTCCTGTGTATGGCATGGTCTCCCAAAAGAGATCTTATTGCTCTGGCCAACACAACAGGAGAGGTAATCTTAAAAACAGTTATTCATCCTGTACATATATTTAATATGTATTTTGTACATTAAAACTTGGTGGATGTCTGTCTATAGTTGCTACTACATCGCTTGGCTAGTTTCCAGCGTGTATGGAGTTTACCTCCCAGTGAGTACACGGGAAAGGACATCACAGCTCTGGCCTGGAGACCTGATGGCAAAAGTAAGGAATGACCTTTCAATTTTGTAGGTGTTTGCCTGCTGATAGTGTCTTATAGTTACTGTATTATGTTGATTCTGCAGTACTGGCCTTTAGTCTTGGAGACACTAAGCAGGTGGTCCTGTGTGGTGTTGAGAAAGCAGAGATCCTTCATGTGTTCCCGATGCAGACCCGTGTGACCTGCATGCACTGGATGGAGGTGATGGAAGAGAACAGGTATGAATATCATCCTCTGTTCAGACCACTGCCTCCAATGGCATCAATTGATAAGACTTTAATGTGAATGTATGGTTTTGTGGATGTGTTTCAGTGCACTCAGCTCCTTCTACAACTCAGAGGATGAATCCAAACTTTTTCTCCCAAAATTACCAACACTTCCTAAGAGGTAGTAATGGCAGTCATCACACATCTTATAATCATGATTATCCTTTTTGGTAACATTTGTCCAAATGCTTTATTTTCCCAGTTACAGCACAACATCAAAGATCTTCAGGTGAGGAAAAATTTCAAAACTAATCTCACTAGTCTACCATATATTTTATCTGTTTCTGATCTCTGCAAATGTGTACTTGTCTGTCTGTGTCATAGTGAGGAAAAGTCTGATGAGATAATGAATCTCCTGGGAGAAGTCAGGTAAATGATGCTTAATTTTAAAACAACACACACGAAACAAATAAAAATAAGTGGGTGTTTTTTAAGCTGGATTGAGGGATGTCAGCCACTGTGTTGCTTCTGTACAGGCTGAACATACTTGTTCTTGGAGGAGACACCGGCTTTGTGGAGCTGTATGCCTATGGGATGTATAAGATCGCTGCCTTAACAGGAGTATGTTCTTTTATTTTTTCTTTAAATCCTCTGATGGACTGTATAAATAAAGTTTACTTGGTGGTGTTCTCTTATAAATTTATAGCCAGCAAAATGTTTTGTGACTCAAACATTAAAGTGAAAGATTCATTAATGAAAAACTGACTAATGTTGAGATATGTCAAACACTCTTTTTTTTTTTTTTTAAATCAAAATATGCTCCACAGGTTTCAGGAACATGTCGCAGCCTGAGCCTGTCGAGTGATCTTAAGTCTCTGTCCATCATCGCAGAGGTCAGGTCTGCTGATAATGACCCAGAGATCTGTTATAGTCAGGTGAGATGGACAAAAAGACTCAATGTTCTCGTTCTTTGAAACACATTTTCAATATCTTCATGTTTTTCTAATCTACTGTTTAATTTACTTTGTTAAAAATCTTTCTTTGTCCTCCAGTTGGATACAGGATTGCTGTCTGACTGTCTGCCAGAGGTCACCAGGATGGCGCGTAAGTTTACACACATCGCCACTCTGCTGCAGTACCTGCACCTCTCGCTCACATGTATGTGTGAAGCCTGGGAGGACATCCTCATGCAGATGGATCTCCGACTCACCAAGTTTGTCCAGGTCAGTAATCAGAGGTCATTGTCTACATTTGGCTAAAAAAAAAAAGAAAGTGCTGTCATCTCTCTCGTTTTCCCTGTTTTATAGGAAAAGAACACAAGCACTCAAGTTCAAGATGAGTTTCTGGAGCTTCTGCTGTGGGGACAATCAAGGTGAGAAAAGGGGTAGATTTTAGGGATTTTTTATTAGCAATAAATCATGTTCCAATACCCAGACTGTCCACTAGATGGAAACAACATGTCTTACTCCAAGTTGCTCTTGGATGAGAGGAATTGGGTTTTTTCTGAGTTTGTACAAATGTAGATTTCTAATCATGCAGTTTCTACAATTGTCAGAATTGTTTCCCCTCTGCTTTCTGTGTAGCCCTGAACTCCAAGCTCTTCTCATGAACCAGCTGACTGTGAAGGTGAAACAATTTAGAGGACCTAAATGTTTGTGCAGTTATATATCACATGTTATTTTCAGTGCCACTGACAGATTGCAGACACCTTGTTTATTTTCCATACTAGGGCCTGAAGAAGCTTGGCCAGTCCATTGAGTCATCTTACTCCAGCATCCAGAAGCTCGTCATCAGTCACCTTCAGAGGTACTTTTCATCCGTCACCTCCCTCCACAGTAATCCCTTTTGCCTGAAAATCTCTGAGTTAATATCTGAGTGTTGCCTGAGAATATCTCTTGCTCTGTTTCCTCATCACAGTGGCTCTGAAGCTCTGTTGTACCACCTCAGTGAAGTCAAAGGCATGTCCCTCTGGAAGCAAAAGTTTGAGCCTCTCGGCCTGGATTCGACAGCTATAGAAGGTACCTTTTCCCCTCACTCACCTGGTAACTGACAGGATACCTGTTTGTCACCTCTAATCACTTTTGTATTTTCAGGTGCAATTACAGCTGTCGGTTCGTTTTCTCTGAAAGCCAATGAACTTCTGCAGTGAGTATAATAAAATTTCTAAATTCACTTGCACCTAAAGCCACTGACAATACCCATGCCATTTATTTTGTAAATGATGACTCGACTGCTGTGTTTAATGATCTATACTTCGTGGTAATTCCTGCTTTCATTTTGTTATTTAGGGTGATTGATAAGAGTATGAAAAACTTTAAAGCCTTTTTTCGGTGGCTGTATGTAGGTAAGCATTAAAAAGACCTTATTTATTAAAAACAAAAAAGTGGAGGAATTTTACTTGTTTTGTGTATTGATATGGACCAAGTGACATTTATCTTCACACGCATTTTCGTTAAAAAACAATCAGTACTTTGTAATGTCCTTCTCTTCTCAACTATCACTGATTTTTCTCACAGCTATGCTCAGAATGTGTGAGGAACATGTGCCGCCAGAACTCAACAAGGTGAGCGTCATTGCAGTTTTTATGAGGTTTAAAGTTTTCCTTGAATTATTTCACAATGTAAGCATTTTTGTTCCCCCAGATGACTCAGAAGGACATATCCTTTGTTGCTGACTTCCTGTCTGAGCATTTCAGTGAGGTGAGTTCAGTATATTTGCACTGGAATTACCTTCTAAAGATATGTCTGTGTTTTGCAAGGAATTTAAGGATTTTCTTCTCATCTGAATAGAATGAAGAACTCTTTGATCGCAAAGGGAAATACTTCAATGTAGAACGAGTCGGGCAGGTAAGGGTTTTGTACTTTTGAGGTTGTTTTGTTTTTTGAAGTGTTCTACAAATTCCTCTTTCTTTTGGATGTTTAAAGTACCTGAAAGATGAGGATGAGGACCTTGTTTCTCCACCGAACAACAAGGGAAACCAGTGGCTGAAGTTTTTACAAGAAAACTCACACCTAAAAGGTAAACTATAATCTTTACTGGTCAAGTTCACAAGAAACACTGTTATGCAATTCTGTAACTACAGTGATAATGGCCTTTCAGGATGAGCTCCAAGGTAACATGTTAAATATCTGACTTGTTTGTCTAGAGAGCCCTTTGCTTTTTCCTTCATTCCCTCAAAAGTCATTGCACTTTGTCAAGAGGATGATGGAGGGCGTCATCGAGCAGTGTCTACAGAAACCTGCAGTAAGTTTTATGTGCTGTGCATCTTTTATGTCCCAGTGTGCATCTTGTAAAGGATTTAGATCCAAATGTTATTGGCTTAGATATACAAAGACCAGTGCCCTTTATTATGTAATAGAAGAGACTGAGGAACAGCCAGGAGCAGCTTTGCTTATTCACCGTTTCTTTTTATTTGTTCGCAGGAAGTAATTGGGAAGTCTGTGAAGCAGGCTGTCTTTTTGCCCCTTTATACTGTGCCTGAAAGGTATGAACCCATGTCTCTGTTTTTCTTTTAAAATATAATATAATACATGCATATCAAGCTGTCCCTGTTGCTTTTTGCAGCTCTGAAAACACTCCTCGACTTTTTGAACTTCCATCTTTGTACGTAAAACACAAATGTACCACAACGTCCCAAAGTTCAGAAACAGCAGCTGGGTTATTTGTATCAATTATATTTCTTGTCTGTTCCGCAGGTGGAATGACAAGAAGGCCAAAATGCACTATGTTGTTTTCAGCATGCCAGAAATTTCACCCTGCAAGCTCTACTTATTACGCAGAGCAACAGACCCAAACAGGTAGGAATCCGCCTATGTGTTGCTGTAGTTTTTGTGTATGGTATCTGCTTGTAACTGTATTTGTTTTTCCTGCTCAGACACATCCCCAACAGTGTGATGGCGATTGACCTCAGCCAAACCCTGGACAATGTGGATGAGAGCAACACTGCAGCACAGTGAGTGCCTCACATCTCAGAGATGCTGATAACGCTGACTGTGCTGCTAACACAATGTACTATGACTTTCCTTTTCAGGCCTCATTTGGCATATAGTTGCCTGGATGCTCGTTTCTATGACGATGAAATGTTAACTGTGGTCTTGCAAGGACCAGAAGAAGAAAACAGTGGGCGAGTCCTGGGTCAGCTTCCTCTTGCTTCTACACTTAGTTGTGAGAGTGAATTCATCTGGAAGCCGAACCAGAGGTTAGTTTGAAGAAGGAATCTAAATGTCACTAATGGTTCCTCTTACCCTACCTCATGTTGAAGGCTATAAATATAAATAAATAAAATCAGTCCTATGTTCCCTTTTTTGAAAGCAGAATCTAGTAATCTACAAAGTGTCTTTTTGTGTACACTACCATTCAAAATAAAAAAAAAACCAAAAACCTTGGTTTTCTCCAAAAATTAGACCTGCAGGATTATAATGGCTTTTCTGTCATCCTTTATTAATTGCCTTTTTCCTTCTATTATGGTAATAACATAATACTTCCTCTGGTGCAGTACTGTTGAAATAATGCTTGAGAGGATGTAGTAACACAGTCTGATGTAACACTGTTTTTTTAGATTTTTTGGAAATGATCAACAAAAGTTGGAACTTTTTTAAAGTTTAATTACATTTCTCCAGAAAACTTGGAAATTCTTAATCCATTAACTGATCTGAGAAAAGCCTTTTGTTTTAAGAAGACATTTACATTATTTTTTTTTTCTTTTGTAACTTCATGTTTTTCATTGTAAGCAATCATGGGAAAAAAACTGAATAAGAAATTAAATAAGTAGAGTTATTTACTATTATTTCTTGCAAAACCTCTCTCTATAAAGGCAGTGTTACGGCCTGTGCTATTACACCCACTGAGCCATTACTTGGACAATATTGTTGATAATGCTAATATAAAGACCATTATAATGTTGGTCTATTTTAGAGAAATTAAGGGGTGAAACTTTTGACTCTAGTTGTACTTATTGCTTTGTATGTTTCAATACAGAAAAGTGAACATTATTTACTCTTAGGGTGAGGATGTCTATCATATGTAAATATATATATATATACAGGTTGGACCAACAAAGCGGCGCCATCCCGAGCCAAGGCCTGGTGTTGGGTAATCAGTGGCGGGAACTGGAGAACATGAAGGCTCAGTTCATAGCTGTAAATGGAATCCGTAAGGTGGCCTGTGTGGTATGTCATCTATTTCTGGTAGTTCCCATAATGTCTAGTGCATGTTTTAGATTGAGGTATTATTAATTAATGGATATGCATTGCAGTGTTCATGTATTTCTTACAGTGATCAATACGGTCAGCCAGTTCATTTTCAGAGCTCTCTCATTTCTCTGCCAGTGAATGAATTTAGTGGATTGCTTCTAAGAGATTTATTTTTTCTTTCCTGGCAGCTAAGTTCCAATCTGAGGCACATACGGGTTTTTGAGATGGACGTCGAAGATGAGGATGAGGAGGGAGCTGAGTCTCAGAATGCCACTGCTGACCAGGATGCGCTGGACACCACCATGTCCAGCCAGGGACAGGACGAGGACGGAAAGGAAGTGAAGGAACAGGATGAAGCTGTGGCGCATGGAGGAGACGAGTTTCAAAAAACTGAGGAGAATCTGGAGTCAGAAGAAGCGCTGGAGCTCTCATAACTCAGAGACACACACAACTTAATAATGGACTGACCTCTATTTGTTAGTTTTTTGCATAACATACTAAAAAAAGTACATCTGTTTGGATATGAAAATAAAGATGTTCATTCTTGTAATATTTGTTAGAGGTGATGATTTTAGTCCTAATTTCTTCAGTCTGTCTTTTTACTCAGGGGGTCTGTGGGTCTAACTGTTAGACTTTAGAAGTGGTAATACCCTAAATATATCCTAAAATTCCATCAAACATTCTTTCAAATATAAGATCACAAGCTTATGTAAGCCCACATTATAATTCATATGGAAAAAAGAAACATTGAATTTGATTGATATTAATTCATACAGGCCATAAAGAGTCTTAAATCCACACCTATAGTATTTATAGACATTCTACCACTATTTAAGATATATAGATTTTTATTAATTTATTCATTATATTTTTTCTAAATTGTTTCAAGAGTAGCGCTGTGTCCCTGGTAGTTAATTCATAAACTGTTTTTTCATGTGTGTATTCATGTAAAAACTAGTTTTCTGTAGAAGTCTTACCAAATACCACAGTGGCAGTGTATGTGGGCCCGTGAAAAATAGGTGTTGGTTACGTGCTCGATCCCGGTCCCCTACGTGATGACGTGTCTGTCCGCCGCCTGTTGGTCTTTCACAGTTGGTGACGAGTATTATGAAAATGGCCTCGACCCTGCCCGTGAGCACGTATAACCGGAGAAGATGACGGTGTTTAGCGTTTTAAGTCCACCGAACACTAAAGTGTCTTCACTGAACACGTAGGTAATAGAAAAGTCAACAAAAATAAAGTGACTTCAGGCAAAGAAACGACCCGGAATACCACAGACCACCGTATATTCTCGTTAGGCTGAGGAGCCACTATGGAGGATATCAACTCTAATATCAACGCGGACTTGGAGGTGCGGAAGCTCCAGGACTTGGTGAAGAAACTCGAACAGCAAAATGAACAGCTTCGGAGTAGGTCTACGATGTTGTCTTCGTCCGGAGCGATGTCAGGGAACCACAGACCCCTTAGCGCCGGGTACGACTCGTCGTCCCTGTCAGCGGGGATGGGAGTCGGTCTGGCCGGCTTCCCTGGGGTGGGGTTCGGCGGATCAGCCGGCTACGGCGGACTGTTGTTGGAGAATAACCGCTGTTTGAGCCCCAGACTATCTTACGACGGCATCAGCTTCAGGAGGGCGTATGAATCTGAGGGGGCATCGGCGGCCACATCCGTGTCGAGTATGAACTCACTTTATTCAGACACCACCGGGGGTTTCACAGATGAAGGGGAAACCTCAATCTTAGATGAAGTAGAAATCTTAGACCTGGAGGACATGGATTGTCTTAACGAAGACGAGGACAGCTGGTGAGTGACAGGCTTGTCTTGGGAGGTATCTTGCCATGTCTGTGTCTTCAGATTTGGGTGACAGCTGCTCCACACATTATCTCCAACGACAAACGTTTGGCATCAACCATCTCCTTATTAGCTTGTCTGAAAACTGAAGTCATGGTGCTGAAGTAGCCCCATTGTGTGTCACTGACTGGAGGATGTTGTTTGGCAAGTCATGAGGGTGATGTCAAGCTACTTCACTGACTGTATGATCATAGATACGCTTTGTTATAATGCGAAGTCTGCATGCATTATCTGCTACCTTGTGTGCAGTTTGTGCATTTGTTCAGCAGCAGGCCTCTCAGCTGTCAGGACCCTCAACTCCCCGATCATCTGTTGAACCGTTTCTGTGTTTGTGATGTGGCAGATTGCTTGGCCTGTCATGACAGGGGTGGCAGGGAATCAGTGTGTAAAAGTTAAAAATGCAGGTTGTTTTCCTGCCCAACAGCCAGCCATGTGGGAGAAGTAGTCATGGTTATTTCCCTCCTCTGAATTCCCTTTTGACACACTGGAGTTGGCACACAGCTACAAGTGCTCTGCAGCCAGAGTGAGAGAGCAAAGAACTGTGAAAGCATCTCATCATTCAGGAATAAAAGTCATATAGGGGATCACGTGCCTTCATTTTGCAGATTAACTTTAATGCCGTCATAGTTATGTGTGATGTCTTGTCAAGAACACATTACTTTTTTAAAACCTGAATTCTTCTTAAATGTTCATGTTCTTTACTAAATCGTTCTGCACTTTATGTGTTATGCAGTATTTCTTGTGTACTGAGCATTTAGTTTTTAGTGTTAAATTTTAGGATTTGCATAGATTTCCCTTGAAAGCGTAATCCCTAAACGCAAGACTATGAATGGATATGTGCTGCTGTACAAATCTGTTACACACTGAGATGAGTGCTACGCTGCTGATGCTATACATGTTGACTTGGTAGATGGCTTTGTACAAGGTCTGTCATGACAGAAATAGAGTAGTTAGTTATGTGAAAGGTAGCTTACTAAGTTCTTCTAAGAAGATGAGGGCCTGTTATCAGTCTGCTTTTCCTTGATTGGCCTGTTTCATGACCATGACAGACCACTGATGGGCTAAGCTCCTTCCTTATGAACAGAAGATTGGTCATGAGAGACCAAACATTCATTACTATACAAAACCTTCTTCAAATGTGGGTCATAGTATGCCAGCTTACTGCACAATAGTAGAAATGCCTGACAGGCATTTTCCTTCAAAGAGATCTGATCTTTATTCCAAGCTTGTTTAATTTAAATTATTTCCAAGGATTTGCCTCAAATATGAAAAATTCTGACTCTGTCAAGAAAGACAAGCACTACAGTTATGTGAGAAGATGAAACATGCTTGTGATGATTATGCTGCCTTAAAAGATCCATTGTAGCTGTGAAAAATCTTCTTTGAGTCAGGAATCCTTTTTAGTTTGTGTTTAGATTGTTTCCCCACCGTCACTAAGTCTTTGCCTCGGTGTCTCGTGCCAGCTACTGAGCCTCTAACTCAGATTACTTACAAACATTGCTCACTCATGCCCAGCAGGCCTCAGTCCTATTATGCCCTGGCTGTTTGACTGCCCTCTGGATCAGATTGATATCTGGGATTACCCTGTAGTGTGTAGTTTTTGCCAGCTCTTGTCACAGACTCCCATAATCCTAGAATTAGCATCAAGCAGGATTTAAAATGCTGCCTGCTCCTGCAGTACTCTGTACGCCCATTGATGTGGACATGACGCATGACGTTTGTTTCATAGGTGGGAGGTCATTTATGTGCTCTTCACATTATGAATGACAGCCATTGTGTTGATAAACAGTGATACAGTGCAGCACTGGATTTCAAGCTTGTATTTCTTTGCACTAGTCTGCCTGTTATGTTTCTGCTTTCATCGTGAAAGGAGCTGGCAGCTGCTGACTCAGACATCTTCTCTTCTCTTCTCTTCTCTTCTCTTCTCTTCTCTTCTCTTCTCTTCTCTTCTCTTCTCTTCTCTTCTCTTCTCTTCCCTTCTCTTCTCTTCTGATAAATGCAAAAAAGGATTGAAAATCAGTTAGTTTGTGGCTGTATTTCATAGCTTGATCTGTTTTTATCAATATAAGCAATGTTTGTGATCATTGTAGCTGACTCAGCTATGAACCTAATGACTTAGCTGATGTCAAACAGTTTGGACTAGAAGCATTAGCTCATTCATAAAGTTTTCTGCAGCAGGAGTTGCAGTATCAATATCCTTGTTGTAGGATAGGGTAACCAATACAGAGAAATCACAGAATGCAAATTATTCTGTAAATCTTTTGCAAGTCACCCCGCATAGTCGTATTACTGGAGGTGTTGATGGTAGAATTGTTTTAACCAGTATTTAAAGGCTTAGATGCTGTACTGAAGTAATATTCTATGTCACCTCATATATTTTCATCTTTGTGCTTTGATATAGTTCTACCCACTACACTGCATTCTGTGATTAAATCAGTGTCCAAACACTTGTTATCACCTGTATCTCATTTCCTTCCCAAGCTGTCAGGTCATATCACACTGCCCCATGGCACACAGACATGTGAACTCTCACGGTCAACACTATAGATGATGATGATGATTTAATTGTATTTAATTATTGCTTGTGTTGCCTGCTTTCTATACTTGTATTGTACAATTATAACTATATACGCTCTTCATATTCCGCAGGTTGTATGAAGCAAAACTCAACAGTCCTTTGCAGAAAGCTTTGAGTCCTATCGTTTGGTGTCGCCAAGCTCTTGACAACCCCAGTCCTGACATGGAATCGGCCAAGCGCTCCCTCATCCACAGACTGGACCTCACCATGTCAGGTACACGCCATTTACACATCAAACATAGTAGTAGTGGCAGCAACAGCTAAAAAACTATCATACTTTTAATTTACCTACAAAATAGTACCTGAGGACTTGTAGATAATTGGCTTCCTCGCTCAGTGACTCTGAGGTGGAAGTCTTTATTGCGACAAAAGGTGTGTCTACGGTGTGTGTGTGTATAGTGAGTCACTGAGCCTCACATTCTGTGTGATAATGGCAGACAAAGTGACATCACCCGAGAGTAAATCAATGACACAGTGACTTGGAGACAGATTGCTGATTGAAATTATAATTTAATAGAAGTACCTCTATACCATTTATTACTTGGAGGGTTTCTGATAATGACACTGATGTGTGTACAATGTGCTGACCTTCACAACAAGTCTTGCAGAGAATGACATTCTAGCGGACTTAGTTTTGTTTCTCACTCTTTCATCATTTTTTTTGTCTGTGGCAACTGTCAGATAAACACAGCCACAGAAGAAAATATATTGTTTACTACATTTAAGGTAGACATTTTACAAGAAAGTGCTGTACAACAACTTTGCCAACCTTGAAATGATCAAAACAAAACACTAAAGACAGTGCATCATGTGACCATGGTTTTTTACAGACCTGTATTATAAGGTGTAAAGGATGTGTCCCCTGTACCTCTGGTCTTAATGGTAACAGGTCATATTCACTGTAGAACAGTTGTGATATAACACTGACGACTGCCTGCTCCTTTCCTTCGACTCAAGATTCATAAGACATAGTCGTAGTGTGTTGTTGCTGACACACAATCACGCTAGGCAAACATATGAAGTCTGTTCATATTAACTACAGTGAACACACCAAGCCATAAAGCAGAAGAGTTGAATACGCAAATGTGCAATAAATGGACAATAAAAGAGAACCAGTGTATGTCTGCTTCAAAGAGTCACAGCTTATTGTTGAAATTACACCTGTTGAAATCCCATGACAGTTCCTCATCCTGCGCTGTTTCCAGATAATAATATACAACTTAAATCCAGTCATCACTAATGTGTACTTGCTCTGTGTCCTCTTGCTCACTCTGAAATTAAAGATCATTTGCTAGTCGTTAGTTTTGGTATTTCATTTCATAGTTCACAGCACCATGGAGCCTGCAGTGGTTAGTTTTTTGTTCAGTGTGATTATCTTTAGGTGAAAGGTCACGTACAGTGTTTATTTGGTTCACTTTCTCCTTAAAAATCCAGGGAAATGCTGTCACAGTTCCTTGCTGTCATCTTTAAGGTGCTCCACCTGGACATGTTATAAATATATAGTGTAGCAGTGGCTTGGATGTTGTAGTAAAAGTCCCGACTTATCATTCTGACAGTTCTGTCTGTGTTTAGTTGCATCTGTGGCCCTCAGTGTGTAGTTGTGTTTATTTTCTTCAGCCCACTGTCAGACTTGCTCCACACTACACAATCCAGTCTAAGTAAAAAAAAAAAAAAAAAAGCAGAGGCAGGTGAATTTTGCTTTAAACTATTCTTTACAAGGGTATATTGTATATAAATATGCATAAAATATTAATGGACTTGTTTAATAGTGTATGACCCAGGTCTGCATGTCTCTAGGCCTTGTACACTTGTCTGTTTCCAGACTGCCACTAATTATAGTTGGTCCCTCTGTGAGGAAGACAGGCCTCAAATCCTCACAGCTAAACTAAGAGGGGTCATTTCCATTTTGACAGTGGCATGCCCATGTGACACTTAGATCATGTTGAGCAATAGCACTGACGTCCTCTGTCGTCTGTGTTGTGACCCAGGTTTCTATTGTTTCTGTTATTGGCCGTTTTTAAAACAACTGGAACCTGTGACATTGAAATCACGGAGGAATAATTTAACAAGCTTTCTTTTTCCATATGATGATGCATGTCTTCCTTTTTTGGTTGTAAATTAAGCTGATGGTATATAAATATTTGATGATCAACTGTATATATTATGTCTAGTCAGACACAAACAAAGCACAGGGTTATGTGGGGTTAGCGAAGCTTATTGATGGTGATATCATCACTGTTGTGTGGAACGAGGATAACATCATCCTCTGTGGGCCTGAAAATATCCCTGAAGTCAATGATACCACCCATCCCACCCTCCTCATTTGGTACTTGTGGTGTGGTCATCACTTCCTTAAAGGAAAGTTGTTTTTTTTTAGAATGAGATCCTTTTGCTGAGTTGAGGCTGCAGTGTGTTGACGAGAAACAAAATGGACTTGAACAAATCTTGAGCATTGCATGCTGAGAGCAGAGCTGTCTGAGACTCACCACAGACACGCCCTCATGGCTCCTGGCTACTTTCCTTCACACCCGGTCTCTAACAGGAGCGTGGTAACTCTGTTGCCATGGTATTGCTTGGGGTTTGTGTCAGGAGAACGGCAAAGAAGAACATCAAATTCAAGTGTGGTTTGTCTCAACATTATGTCTGTACTCACACATGAGGCATTTACATATTTCAGACGTGACTTTTAATTTCATTTGATCAATACCGACTGAGCTTCTTCTCAGAGCACACCCTGCCAAAATTATATCCCCAGACAGCGTGCCTCAGTTATATAACTACCAAAAGGGAGGGGACTGCTGGGAGGTAGTTGTCAAGTTGACTATACTAGTCACACAGACTAATGAGTCCCAGTATTAGTTAATGAAGTAAACAGATGATTTTCCATAGTGCTGCTTTGACAGCTGCTCTGCCCTGTTGATCTGTTGCACATACAAGACCAATGGAGGTCAGACTACAGCAGCACAGCTGGCTGCCCTGCCTCTGCTCTTAAAATGTGTTCTCACGCTGTAGGGTTAGTTCCTTCTTTTTTGCATGTCTCAGCCAGTTATGTCCTTTTTCTCCTTTGTGGTATTTTTTCTCTGTGATTTACAAAAGCTTCTCTGTTGGTTCTTCTCTTGTGATATGCTTAAAGCTCCCATTCACTGTTTAAAGACCTTTTCTTTTTTGTTGCAGTGGAAACTGCCCTGAAGTTTCCACAGCCAACTAGCCAAAGCGGAAAATCTTCAAGTTCAGTTTCATATCATAGTTAATTTAAATGGCATCAGTCACAGTGGTTAGAAACAGCAATGCTGACTTCTCCTTTTGTTTTAGGCCATGAGGATTTGAGGACACACTATTTTGGTTGGTCCCTTTAGATCGGCTCTATCCGGTGGAGATGTGTTATTAGATATGTGAGGAGTCTTCTTCAAACCACTCACCATTTGACCTTGAGCCTTACAGGCAGAATGTTTGTATGTTTATCAGCCAGGATACAGGGGTTAAAAGTGCACAGGGGTCCTGAGCTACATGTTGCGGTGTTGTTGACATTCCACAGTGGTTGATCCATGTGCACGGCAGCAGAGTGGACATGATGGTGTTTCCTAAATAATGCAGCAGGACAGAGTGCAGAGGAAGAGTACATGGAGAAAGTGGGCTGATCTTAAAAGGCTCTTCCACTCACCTCCCAGCTGTGTAAACACAACCAGTCCGAGACTAAAAGAACCAGAGGAAAGGGTCCACACTAACCCTCTAAACCACCAAACCGTCCCAGTGACCAGCAGCTGCTCCAGTCTTGTCTCATGACTGAGGCCGAGGGTCTCGGCTGCCGCTTCATCGTGTTCACAGAGAATTGCTTTGTGCTGTGTGTGTCAGGAGTGAATGGCCTGTATTATCAAGTGTTTCTCTCAGTGAAAACTGGAGGAACTCTATCAGGCCTGCATCCACCATACGGGTTAAGAGACCCGACCAGACTGGCAGCACACTGCAGAGCTTTCAGAGCAGCACTCCTGGCCTTTGAGCAGACACTGATAGAGTTGTCGGCAAATACTGGGACAGTGTTTTTCTGCAGTCATAGTACAATAACAGACTGAGGCAGAACAATGAATGCCATTGGTGACACACAAATGCAGTATTTACCATGTTGTCATGGTTTTGATTAGACATCTTACTTCTTTAGGACTGTGTAGCTTTTGTTTGAAGACCTAGATCATTAATCATTACTATTTTATTAGTTATATTTTTTAAATGCAGTACACTGTATATTTTTCTTTCAACTGTTGCAACTTGTAAGCTAAGTTACTGGCTCATTAAAAGTATTTTGACATTTTTGAAACTATAACACAAACTTAGTTTTAACATTACCAACTTCTAGCTCTGTTAACATAAAGTTATGTTTGTGGTTTTAGTTTTTATCAGGCAGAGTATTGCCACACACATAATGAGGACTTCATCCTAATTTCACACACAGAAAACCTTGATAATCATGTCTGAGTCTCCACCTTAAAAAATCTGAAATCCAGTTATCTGAATATTAGACACTTGCCATCATCCAGTATTGTTCCATATTCACAATATGAATATGTTCCATATTCCATGTTGTACTATTCCAGTACAACATGGAATAGGTCTTCAATTGCATTTTTAATGGTCTTTACAAAATATTAAAATCTCTTACATGTGTATTCCTGCAGAAAACCTGTGTATGTGTAGTGCTTTATTATTTCCTCAGATTCTCATTTAATGTGGACTCGTATATTAATGTTTTCGTATGTTGTTCTCCAGCTAACAAACGCAGGAGCCTGTATGGAAGCCCCTACAATCAGCAGATGAGTTATGGAAGTCCTTATAGCACAAATACAGCCAACAGTCCTTACAGCAGTGGGTTCAACTCCCCCTCCTCAACTCCCAGTAGAGTCCCCATCGTCAGGCAGCAGCTAATGCCTGGAAACGCAGGTATGAGGCTCTTCATGTGTCACCAACATGGGTTATTGGTGTTTTGGAATATTTGTGAGTAAAGTGAGATTTTCTCAGCAGTACACCAGCGAAACTCAGCAGCAGAGAGGAATCCCCCTGCAGTGAGTCCACAGTCTTCAGTAGACAGTGAGCTGAGCACCTCGGAGATGGACGAGGACTCCGTGGGTTCATCGACGACCTACAAGCTCAATGATGTCACAGATGTCCAGATACTGGCGCGGATGCAGGAGGAGAGTATGTATCCATCATGGCTTGAGTTGTGTTTAGAAAGCAGTTTTTTGCGGTTCATTGTAGTTGACTGTGTCCATGTCACTTATGAGGTTTGAGACAGGACTACGCTGCAACGGCATCGAGGCGGAGCTCGGGTTCGTCTTGCCATTCTTTACGACGCAGCACCTTCAGCGACCAGGAGTTAGATGCACATAGTCTGGAGGACGAGGAAGAGGCGGTGCACCCCGCCTTCCACCTCACCTCTAACCGCTTCAGCCCCTCCCCTCGCCACTCTCCTCGTGCCTCCCCCAGGAACTCGCCCCGCTCACGCTCTCCCGCCCGCTCGATCGACTACAGCCACAGCCGCGGCTCGCCTCAGCCCATCATCAGCCGCCTACAGCAGCCTCGACACTCACTGCAGGGTCACGGGCACGACCTGCAGACCAACGTGGTGAAGAACGAAGGTACGTGGTTTGAGTCTGAGCAGGAGGTGGGGCAGTATGGATGAAATAGTGTAATATGGTGCATTGGAAACCTTAAAATTTAAAGATACAGTATAGGTATTTGTGTCACCAGCAATATAGTTTACTTGATCAAAAATTATTTTAAGAGATACTTCCAAGATAAAAACACAATAAATAAAATAACAAAGACAAGGATCAGTTGAAGAAGCCTCTGTAGCCAGTATCAGTAGTACATTTGATATTACAAATCGTGTATTTTTTATGATTATCTACAAAACACAATCAAATTTGTTGATGTTTGATATTCCACTCAGTCCCACACCACAGAGGCAGCAGAGATAGCATATACTGTATCTGTTAATATCGTGAGTCTGTCATTTTTCATAAGGCGATTTTCCATTTCTTCTGCCGTTGCAGAAAAACTGCGTCGTAGTCTTCCTAACCTCACACGCTCCTCAGCGGCAGCGGCTCAGGGTCCAGAGCCGGTTAAAAACAGCCGCAGCTGTGAGTCCAACCTGCAAGTGCCAAACGGAGGCTCTCCCAGACACCAGAGCCAGTCTGCCAGTGAGTACTGCATAACTCCCCAAACTACACATGGTCTGTATTACTACATTGTCTGTTGATGAATATTTGTTTTGTATTTAACACTGAACTGTATGACGGGCTGTGTAATCTCTTGTTCGACACTCACTTCTCCTACAGTGGAAGGGCTGTGTGCTTTGTAGAGACGGGCCTTTGGTGATTGGGGATCCTCTTTGTCTTTGATCATTTTCACTTGTAATATCTTCCTCTCACATGCATCCCTCCTCTTACCATCTTGGCACAACTTTCATTTCAACGAAACACGCTCATCCTGCAGAGTTAGAGCATGGCGCCAGCAACACTGAGAATCCACAGTCACTTTGAGTATTAGTGACACTAACCTGCTTTTCTATTGTGTGTTAAAAGGGCTTTATGTCCTTTAGGAGATTAGCATACCACTTAAGATGATTTGTTTGACGTAATCCTGTGGTGGGAGATAAAAGTAATGCTGTTGTCCGTAATCCAGAAATAGTTACCACACTCTAGAGTTACTAGACGCAGAGGTGACTAGGGTTAAAGGTCATATGTCAGCTGGGTAAATGCATATTGACTGCCTTTATCTGGTCTCAATCAGCTCTTTCATTGGCAGAGTGTTTACACGGTACAAGAGGTTTTGGTGCCGCCAGATCACACCACATTTCCTGCTACTTTAAACTTCCACTCCCTGACATGTCAAAGGCAAATGTTATACTTTTAGTTCCATTATATTATGTGACAGCTTTAGTTACCTTGATTAAGGTTGTACACAATGGAAAATATAATAAGCCTTTTCCTAAAAGCAGTGGTTTCCAGCGTCTCACATGGTTTCATACGAATAGTGTTTCAATCCAATTTGACATTAAAAAAATATCAAAGAATGGAGAAAAATTCATGAGCTGAAAACCAACTCATGTAATGTGTGCTGTTTTGCCTCTCGTTAGTCATGTGATGAGCCCTACGGTTTATTAGAAAAATCTACAAAACTCGATGTAAAGTGGCTCAAAGAAGCTCCAGCAGATACAACAGTGATTTAATACTGACGTGTCATTATTAACAAGCTGATGGTGT
>JAPQRQ010040471.1:11396-25277 GCA_037367365.1 Apogon talboti | reverse complement strand
GATTCACCAGTAAAACCCATGGAGTTGGATCAATGACAGTGGATGGACACACTGGGTTTATGTTCAGTTAATGATGTCTTTGCTGAAAAAGTCACTCTCTCTTCAGTTTTCTCTGTTTGGATATAATAACCTGTTTTCATGAAAATCTAAATTAAATAGATGAGATCAAATATAAGCAAATACATGATTTATGGTTAAAAATGCAAAATACAGAGGATAATATTTGAACAAATGGGGATAAATCACTTAAGAAAGGTTAACTAGAGACAAAAATTAGTTTAGGAACTGACACAAAAATATCACTGGGTCTTTAAGGATTAAAGTAGAAAAGTTACAACCGACAGATTAAAGGCGGCAACATTACTATTACTATGTGGTTTTATATGAACCATGTGCCCCCCCCTCCCCTCCCCCCATTGTGACAGGTGGGCCAGTTGACAGACATCACCCCCCTGCACAGGAATCTCACCTTGACCATATTGTCTTTGCAGCAGCTCAGACATGTACACTGACACATACAGTACATATCCATGTTGATCACGTGTGCTGTCTGCTTGACGCTTTCCCTCTCCTCTCCAACGTGTGAGGAATCCAATGTGCTGCCATGTTCCGCACAACACCCCGCTGCTGACTCCTGGGGTGACACCTGATTGCCTGTGGACAGATATGCACAATGTGATGAAGAGGTGACCTCCCTAAACTGCCTCTGATGTTAGAACCCTGACACTCAGGTCTTTCACAGGAAGCAGTAATATCTGCTCTATGTTTAGCTCCACCACTCACATATGTTCTCATGTTGTCTCTGCTTTATGGGAACGTGTTGGTCGACGGACTTTAGCGCTGCACGTTCACCATAACATTACAGCCACTCTTGCCTTTATACCGGGGGTGTTAAATGTATGGTTCGTGGGCCAAAACCAGCCAGCCCAATCTGGATCTAGTCTAATCCGGCCCGTGGGATGAATGTATGAAATGCAAAAACTACACTGAAGATACCATGTTTTCCAGGACATATACTGTTTCCTTTGTGGGCTCTAGTTTGGGATATTGTCGGACTGTAATTCTCCGATACAAATTGAGCGTAACCACAAGCTGATCCCTGAGGCACCTCACCGCCTCAGACACAAACACATCCGCGCCGTAAAGCTGTTCAAAACACTAAATAAACAAGCAAAGCTGCAAACCGTCAGTGCCAGAATGTGGTGCAACACACAGTACCACCGCATACACACACACACACACACACACACACACACACACACACTTTCACACTGTTGAAGGCACAGTGTAACCAGAGACAGGCTTTCATTTGCCAGAGTTGTGGAGCTGTTTGCCATTTGACAGAAGAGACAAGAAAGTGTTTATAGCTCGGAGTGAGTGTAAACAGATCCTGTATCCTCACTTCACACACACCCACGGATATATATAATTGATAGCTACAGACACGGTAACAGCAAACTTAATCACGGAATAATGGGCTTGAAAGGGTTTTTGTCTTATAAAAGAATCTGATTTATCTCTTTTACAGTATGAATAGTTCGTACACTGGACTGTAATCAAGTTCAGTTTTATTACTGATACAGTAACATCTCTAGGGATAATCGTTCATGTGACCCGCCCTCATAACAATAACCGAGTGATAAAACAAATGTACACTGTGTTTGGAATCACACAGCAGACACTAGGGAATGTGTATTACATGTTATTTCTTGCACATTGTTTCTTACCCCTGCTGAAAAAAGGTTCCGCCGGGAATTTAACAAATAGTTTGGATCCTTCCATTGGATGATTACAACACGTTTCAGCTGCAACAAGTTTTTTAACCCTTTAATTGGTGCAGTCAGTAGCTTCGCATTTCTTAAGCAACATCCGTTGTTGAGAGCAGAAAGACTGGACTGGATTCAATGGGAGAAGGTCTGATGAGTCCAGAATGACCCTGTGATTACCCATCATGCCTAGTGCCTACAGTACAAGCCTGTGGGGGCAGTGTGAGGATCTGGGGTTGGTTCAGTTGGTCAGGTCGAGGTTCACCAACAGTATGTGTCTCTAAAATGAGGTCAGCTGAACCTGAAAAAGCTGGATGGATGTCTTTACTCACTTATGACAGACATATTCCAAGAAGACAATTCATCAGACTCAGATTATTAAAGAGCAACAACACAACATGAAAAAACAGGTTCTGCAGTCAGTCAAGCTGCATTCCTCTTTTCATGTAAACTCTGCACTTCCTGTAACCACTTCCCATCCAGTTACCTCCACTATTCTGAAGATTTTCAGAAAAGGGCTAAACCAATCCAGTTGAACTGTGAAGATGTGAAGAACTGTGAAGATGCGAGTGTGTAAAGTTGCTACTTAAACACTACACCCTCTTGTCTTGGTTTTCATAACACAACTTTCAGTATTTTATATTGTGAATGTTTGGCCTGAACTGTGTTTAAGAAGCAGAATGGGCTGTGAGCTGAACTAGTGTTGGCTACGGCTGGTTTCAGTCAAACGCAACAACAAATAATAATAAATAAGATTCCAAGAATCCTTAATGGAAATGGTGCAGGAACCAGAGCTAATTTAGTGGAAGAAGTTGTATACACCGCATATAATCAGGGCATTTTGCAGCATAGTCCAATGTAAACAGTGTCTGATGTAAAAATGGCAACATTAAAATGACTCAACCCTACAGGGACCACGCATTAAGACTGATTTGGATTAAGACACGCAGACATAGATAAGGAAAACCACATATCAAATGATTAAAACTGTGGCCATTTCTCAAAACATGTTCTTGTCTGTTCTTCTGCTCTCATGAAACGTCATCAGTCGAGGCCCCAGTTCTGTTCCATTTCAAAGTGCCCATAAACCCAGAACCCATGGAGTACCCAGATGTTGCTCTTGTCTGCTAGCTTCAACCAAGGATGCACTGGTTGGTGAATCATGTAGACTTGGCTGGAAAGATCCCAAGATGCATTTCATGGTACGGCGGCTTCTGTGACAACTTAATTCAGAAATGTTTAATTGAGTTGATGACATCACCAGATATTGTGATATAATGTTAGAACACGAGCGAGAGGCAGAATAGCGAGAAATACGTCTTTATTATCATGATATGGGATTCAACGAAATGTATTATAGTTTAGAAAAAATATACAGAATGTATAAATGAAATGTAAATAGTACAAATGTATTATAATCCAGTGCCATTGTGGTGATTTGAGGGAAATATGTTATGGAGCCGATGGTGGAAATACAGCAGAGATAGGGTTAAAGGTCACAGGTACCAGCCGTCCAATGACGGACAGACTGGTCTCTGGGACCGTTCTGACCAAGACCGTTCTCTGTGAAGTGGACACTGAGACAGGGCCTGTGTCTCAGCTCAGTCCACAGAGTTCTTCATGAGCATACACATGGTGGACAGGTAACATAATGGTTTTTCTCCTCGTTGCAGGAGAGGTGGAAATGATGTGGCCACACAGACTGCAAACTCCTCAGAGAGCTGTGGAGGAAAAGCAGCAGACTCTGCACTGAAACCTCTTTGTTGCAGAAAGAAAAAAAACACTTCTTCCAATGGAAAGCGTTGACAGTAAAGTCTTTGGGTCTTTGAATGATTGGCACTAACCAGAACATTGTTTCTGGAAACACAAACTGCTGCTGAGTGCCTCAAATGTCAGTTCCCATATATTTTTAAATCTGTTTTGTTGTGACTTGGACCAAACAGTGACCAGTAAAAGATCACAGCGTTTGCTCTAAAGTAAATACTACAAAACTGGCACTGCCACGGTTCAACGTCTGGCAGCTTCCAAGCGTTCAGTGGCTTTAGATGGAGTCGGTCGTGCACGGGTGCGACGTCCGAACGGCATTTACAGCTCACATTTGATCATCAGATACTTTAAAAACAGGCAAAACAAGTCACAGATTGTATAAAGCACTGTTAAAGTTTCCAGTCACTATTTAATTAGTTACTTACTCTAAATTTATCCCTGGATAACACACAATATGGACAAAAGTATTGGGACACACTGAATCCAGGTGGATTGTTTTCTAACAGTGGCTGAGCTACAAAAGGACAATGACAAATGCCATAATATAGTGAAAAACTTAAATTAAAATCAACATCTTTATTGCATCTTTAGGGGTAATTTTGTTTACATCATCATCACTTACAAAATGTTTCAGAGTTTATTTTTACTAAGTTTACTCAATGTTGACTTTTTCAATCATTATAATAGTTAAATGTTCCAGCTTTCTGAAAGTTGTGATCATAAATAATCACTACTATAAACCACAAGTAACCATCTGATTTCTTCAAGAGAATCTGTTTTATTCCAGCTCTATATGTAAAGTGTCATGAGATAACTTTTGTTATGATTTGGCGCGATATAAATAAAATTTGATTGATTCAACTCTCATTCAGGAATAAAAATCTGTCTTTTTGGCATTTATTCCAATGATTATTGACAATAACTGACATGACCATTTTAATCATGATAATATTTTACAGGCTATGAGCTGTGGGTGTGATGTGTCCTAATGTTTTTATCCATGCACTGTACATCCAATATGTTTAACCATCTAAGACCCAGCTATGGGTTTTCACAGTTTTATACAATAAAAAGAAAAAAACTGTCCATCAAGAAGGACATTCCATAAAAAAAAATGCATCTGATAAAACTGTTGCATCATGATGTTTCCGATACAAACAATTATTTAATTAAAAAAAGCCAAAACTTGTACTTTCCTGGGTCTCTTAATATTTCAAGTGCACATCCAATTATTCAGAGAACTTTATCAACTTTAATGAGACATTTCACCGCCATAGTAAACTGTTGCACTGTGACCTGCTTTTATTGTAAAATTATAATAAATTCAGTTTTCATTCAGGCAGATTTCATGCCCTACTTCTCATCCTTCCTTCCTTCTCCTTTGTGTTCAGTTTTTGTCAGTGAGTGTTTGTGCAAGAATGTGAAAGTTTTGACCAAGCAGAACATAGATTTGTTTAATTGTGTGTGTTGTGTTAGAGTTTATGCAAATATGCACATGTGCTCACTCACGTCCACACTCTTTAATATGGATGGATGTTTGTGTGTACTTTACAGTCATGTGTGTCTGGGCGCAAACATGTGTGGATTTCCATACTGAAAAACAAAGCTCTGACTATGCATTTACATTCATGAGGAAAATCTTCTCGATGCTCCATCAGACATGTGGCAACCATTGTAAACATGGCCCAGATTGGTCCCAGTGTGTATGTGTGTCAGTGTCTGGTTTCCATTTGGGGCTCTGTTTTGACCAAACCAAGCATGACCGGGTGCGGATGGCGTGGGACATCCAGAGCAGCGGGGGTGAAAAGGACCTCTGCAATAAAAACATAAAAACACTCAGCAGGAGGTGGCGGACCGGTTGTTTGAAGCTGCATTAACATTAGAACGTCATAAATATTTGTAAAACATTTGACCGGCTCAGATACTAGATGAACAGTTCTATCATCAGCTGTGGAAAAAGCTGAGATGTACAATAATGAAATAACAATAATCACATTTGTATTCATTCATTTGTGCAATTAAATAAATATGGATGTCAGAAACATATTTGGAACCAGAGTGATTATTGAAACTAGCAATAAAAAAAAGGTCCTGAAGTGAAACACTCAAAAAACATGCACATTACATACAAACTGCAATAAATGCAAAAGCGATTGAAACAAAAAACATAATTACAAGTAGAATTCATCTTGTTTGTATTTTTTTCTGAATTGCACCTCTTTGCTCAAAAAAGACGGATATAGAATGAGGTTGACAGTGTGGGGCCTTGACTCCTACCTAATGTAGCTAATATACTTTATGTACAATGAAACTGGACACTTAATTGTGTCAAACTACCGATGTAAATAAACCAGGTAATTTCAGAGAGCTGACAATAACTAATGAATATATGAACGTATTCCACAGTGAGCTTGGATTGTTACTGTTGGGTTCGAGATAAGGCCAGCCAAACGATACAGGTGTGGCAAACGGAGCTTCTATTCTTCATGCTGAGCTATTGTATATGTAGCGTAATCCATCCCCTTTCTAATTTAGGACCCGAGAACAAGGCAGGACAAGGAAACAAACCTCAGGTAACAGTCACACAACTGTGATAGTTTATCATACCTTAGAAGATGGAAAACAGAACGCGGGCCAATCTCCCAACGAGGCCAAAGGATGTCATTTTAATACGAGGTATCCTGGAAAAACACCCCATACAGTTTCCACCTTTTCCAGCGACTTCTTTTCCATTTCCTCACCTCTCTGTGAAGTCTCCTTTCCCCCTTCTCTTGCCTGACAGTATGTTTTTATAACTGTAGAACATTGACCCAGGAAAAGGAGGCCACCTGTACGACACTGCTCTTTTCCCCAGAGCTCTGCTCAACAGAATTAGAACATAGGACAATAGCATCAGCACAATGCGCCGCTCTAGTTGGAAGTATCGCTGCCAGGCTGCTCCCCAAGTTTAACACAGGGTCACATGTGATTACATCTGTCCTGACTGTGAACCCTCTCCATTATCAGGTTTTCATGGATGACATGCTTTGCTTTACACCTTTGATGCTCTGTTGGAAGACAACTGTGCGGCGCAGAGGACGTTCAGGTGATGTAACTGTACCTGCACCGACGGTCTGGGAATTATTCACATAAGAACACTTTCATATGAAGCGTCACCTTTTGTTTGTACTGTGCATGAAGTAATAGGGATTACATTTTTCTCTAAGAATTAAGCAGAATTCATATCCAAATATCCAATAAATAGCTCAGTTTATATATGAACTATATATGAACTGCAGCCGTACATGTTTTAACAACACCTAGGAGTGGGTGAATCTGTGGATCATTTAGACTTCAACGGTGATTGTTTCATGGCTACACACTGTTAACAGGTCTTTGAGTGTTTTCGTTTATACCATGTATACATGATAAATGCATTTTCTTCATTGCAAAACATTTGCCAAGTATGTTTTCCATGTCTTAGCCTGCATATTGTTTATTAAAATAGATGTAATATTAAAACTGGGCCTCTAATATGTACGTAAATGCCTGAATAAATAAATGATCAACATGTACCATAACAAAATGTGTAGATATAAAATACTATTTATGATATTAAAAAAAAATAATACAGCATATCCCTCGTCTTTAGGCTGTGACTCGGCAACAAACAACTAGTAAGGTTAAGAATAGATCATGATAAAAGGTTAAAAAAAAGTCTCTTAACATGAGCAGAGCCCGAGACCAGTTGTTTTTTTGAAATGTCACCATATTATGGCTTTAACAAAATTACTATGATTATATGATTATGTCAGATGTTTCAAGAACATCAGATGTTTCAGAATGGAAGATATAAGAAGTGAGAAATCAGAAATGTGAGCACATACACATAACACATGATCTTGAACACATCATCTCTCATACTGAGGAGCGTCCCTTGACAGTTCATCTATATTTCTTGAGGACTCTCTGCCTCACGTCCTTCTGTTCCACTTACATCAGGAGTTGAAGGTATGGCGGCTCAGAACACACAGGCCAACCTTGGCTGACATAGCGTATCTCTGCAGCCTGACATTCTATCACATTAATAAAAACACTACACCTCCCATGAGACCTCATTAAGGCCTCCTCCGCTGTGCTGATAGGACAGAATGGGGTTTTCACTTTGCACACTGGACTTCACCGCTACCTCAGGCAGGCCAAGAAAAAAAAAAAGAAGGCACAGAATAAAGACCCATTGTCCGATTCCTGCTCCGCTCCCACTCGCTGTGTCACTGTTCATCCTTCAAATACTGACCCTGCCACAACAAGCCCCATGCCAAATGTTCCTGCTCCGCTGGGCCTGGGAATTTGGCAGCCAGATTACACACTCAAAAATAGAGGTACAGTAAAGTCTGTTTTCCACAGATGTACCATAACAGTCACATAATGGGCCCTCATGGGACCAGATGTGAGCCATCTTTCTCCAACATTTCTGATAGTTTGTGGTCTCAAAGAATAACTTCAGTTTTTTCACCTTCTGTATTTTGCATAAAAGTGGCTCAGTAAGTTAACTATGAGATAACTTTACGATTGTACTCATGAGGGAAAAATTATGTAACACGGTGTATGATGTAAGGTTTAGCCACTGGTTGTGTTAAATAAGTGGGATTAGCCGCTGTTATATCATCCATTCAGAAGTCTTAAATCCAGTACTTCTGTTGGAACCATCATGGGTTTTTTGGAGGCAGAAGTGACCATATTTGGACAAGTAGGTGCAGTAAGGGATGAGCAAAAGCTAACTAACGCTAACTTACTGAAAACATTGACCACACCGCTAACACTATTACATTAAACACCACACATCAAATCATTTAATCTATAAGTCAACTTTGGGCATTTTTCCCATTTCAGAATTATTGTGGATGGTGCCAGACCTATCTCTAGCACATACACAGTGTTAATGAAGTGTGGAGATCTGGCTATGCAAGACTAATTTATGAAAACAGAGCAAAATCATTCTGCGGTTGAAGTGATTAAAATGACAATTCCATTTTTCAGTTTCATAGATGTGCTTTGTACCCACAGACTGTATATGAGTAGTTGATGATAAATGCTGTTTTTAAGCCATTGGTTTGTGAGTTGGCCATCACCATGCTGGCTTTTGGAGCTGAAAGTGACCATATTTGGACAAAAGGGGTGGATCTGCAGGAGCACAAGCAACCATGGGTGGGCTAATGCTAAATGTTAGCTCAGGAAACCAGTAAACTTCACCAAGCACTGCATTACACTGTCATCTTACACCCAGTTAGTGTAACTTGCTAACACCAACTACAGTGCAGCTGTCTGTCAAAAAACTGTTTCAATGAATCAACAGAAACTCTAAAAGTCTGACACCAGCTTTCACTCGCATCTGTCAATCAAAACCCTGCATCAGACCCCTCCCTCTATTTGAGCTGAGATCAAATTCACAGTGTGATTTAAAGATGGACCAGATCACTTATTAGGGTTTTATGTGAAAGAAATGAGACTGGAATGACTCTGAGAAAGCAAAATGTGTTCATGCAGTATTTTCAGAGAGAAGTTCAGGGGAGCAGGGGCATTTGGGACATGACCCTAGTGGTCATCAGTGGTATTACACTTTAAGATACACCTTGGCTTCATTTCTGAGGTATTTGGTCTTTGTTCACACCAGGAAACACATTTTTCTCAGAGTGTGTGAAACCCTCTGACTGTCCGGCTGAGTGTCCAACCCCAATGAGCAGTGGGTTAAGGGTCTCAGTAAAACAAGGATCTGTTTTGAGTCAAATCAAAGCTGAGTCAATGAGCACTGTGGGAAATCATGAGCGTTAAAAATCCACCACAACACCTTTTACAGAACATTAGCAGGTCCCTGAACGCCTCTTTTTAAGTGCAATGAGGAACTTGCTTCAAAGAGAGAAGTTATTGTTCCAAACGACGTGGATGATTTTTCCATTTGTCTCTATTTCCATGTAGGCGCAGTGAATATGATATCCACTGTGCCTATACAGTGTCAGAACACGCTGCAGTGAAATTGTATAGCTCCGTCAACAGCAAGTAAACGTACCATGATATCCTGGTCCACAGACACAAGCAGTAATCAGACCCCAGCGCTCCCAGCATCAGTGACGCTTTGAACTTCCTCATGTCTGATCGGGCGCTATTAAAGGTCACTGTGCTCATACTAAACGGACTTCATTGTGCCAAACCCTGAGCTGAACACCGGGTAACTCGCACGAGTGGAAAATGTGATGGTTTGCACTACAGAGTACATACAACTGCTTCTTTTATCAGTGGTGTTTTCGTAAGCGGTGACCGACTAATGCTTCATTTTATCTGCAATGATTTGGAATATTTCTTAAGAGTTTGTCATGAGCATTATGGTTATGTAACCCTAACCAGGCTTCATGTATGTTTCAGAGTGGAGTTGTATTTCGTATGTAAGTCTGTTTTATAATGCAATGTCTGTGGTTACAAGACACAGCAGGTCATGAGGAAGTGAAAGGAAACAAAAAAAAAAAAGCAGAAAGCAAACTAATAATGTAAAAAGAAGTTATATGTTTGACAGTAGTATGAGAGTAAAAGAAAATATCAGTTCCAATTATATATAAGACCAACTTTACCTCCACAGTTATTGTTCGGTGCATCACCTCCTACATAGAAATCTGGGGAAGTGAATAAAAAAACCTATTACTGAATCAGACCATAAAGAAGGAACTAATATTGTGTTTATTAAGCTACAAATATGGATGGACAAATAATGTACAGTATATAATCTACCAGGTGATATTATAAATAGGTTTGTTAAAAGAAAAAGAAAACAAACTCCATTGAAACTATTTTGAAAACATTAATGACAAGGACATAGGGGTGAATCTATGGAACGATCTTGAGGATGAGTTAAAGTTCAGTACAAACCATAAATATAAAAGATAAATTTTGTAGCAGTGGCTCCTACAATTTTAGAGATAGAGACCCAAAAGATAAATCTGATGTCTCCTCTGGTCCAAAGTTTACTAAAATATGTCACGAATTCCAATAAAGTCTGCATTTCAACTTACTTTTTCTCTCTCAAAACAATATTGATTAAATTCACTTTGCTGGAATTTTCAGAACACCAGTCTGTTTCTAACAAGCAATGTTAGCCACAGACCATTATTACATTTCTGACATCGTTTTCATCATTTTGTGTTAAATATACAACATTTTTTGTGTCATTAAACATAATTTTGCCTTGTTTCTTCTATGAATGAGACCTTTATTAGACATGGCTTTAGTGAAGTCAATATTTATAAATGCTTCCAGGGAACTCTTATCTTTACTCTACTTATTTAGAAAAATACATTAACATATATTGCTCTGCATTAGATTCCAATGACCCAGTTAAAATACAACCACTATTTTGGGTAAGTAGGTGGCACGGTGGCCAAGTGGTCAGCACTTCCACACAGCTAGAAGGTTTTCTGTCCACTTCCTGGTCGGAATGTGCCTCATGAGTTTCCTCCAGGTCCCCCGACTTCTCCCTCCATCATAAATGTGTATATGTGGTTAATTCTCCTGTCAGTGCACTTGACCAACACATTGATGAAGACCTGGAGTTTGGTCTTTGAGCACCTTCAATGGCAGATCACAGCTCCTCATGTGCTAATACTAATGCTAATGCTAGGTATACTAGAATGGGTAGAGACTGACTTTTCCTAAGGGGATCATAAAGTGTTAAACCTTAAGTATAAAACATTTTTTTTATTGAATCATAAAATCTGCATATTATAATGTATCCTATTGTGATACTATCCACTTATGTATGTGAAATCATTGATATTAAAATTTTCTTTTCCAAGGCCAAGAGAGCAGGACAGACATTGTTATAACAATTTTCATACATTACAAATACATAAATACACCATCCTATTATAGACCTAAGTAAAATGGAGTAAAAGTTCAAGAATGATTTTAATGCAAATTTAGAAGTAGTCCCATTGACCAAGAGGATTGTTTTCCATTGACATACGCTTAAATTACCCCATAGTTTCAGGTCCTTCTATAAATCATTCCATGAAGAAGAGGCAGTGTATCGAGAAGCCCTTTTATCCACTTCTGACCTGAACTACCATTTGTAGGGTGTTCTGACAGCAGAATCCATATTGCTTTTGCTCTTTGCTCATGTAGGTACAGAGATGAAATGGAAGCAAGCCAAGAGGAGATGTGTAAATAGATGCCGACCACTGTTAGCATAGACATAGAGACTTAGCAACAGCAGAAAGAGAACAGTGGTGAACATGAAGTCAAAAGCCAGGGGTAAAACCTGACCCTCAGTGGATGACCTGACATTTAAAGCTTCTAAATGGGTTTCTCCTTATAGATTCTTGGTATATATGGAGCGCCACATCCTTTTATGTTTTGTATGTTTATTTATATAGTATATAGTTTGTTGTACAGCTGGTCGTTGGATCTGGGTGGAATGTTTTCCAACTACAACTGAACTAACTAGCTCCTGTAGTTTGCTGAGCTTTGCATTCTGTAACTGGACTTGTAGTAGCTGTCGGTCCTATAATGAACCACAGAAATGTCCACATGTCCAGGACCACAGGACCTCCTTCCTGTGTTTCATTACCTTCTTCTGTCTCAGACAAATTAGACAATAAACCTGGCCAAATGTGGTTTCTCACTGTGTAAAAAGGAAACAAGAGGCGATGCACTCCACGTTTAGAAACCTATTAGCTTATCTGACTCAGAGATAATAAACTCTAGGTGTGAAAATGAAATAAACCAGCCAGGCGGTTCAATCGGTCTGTGAGGAAGAGCATTTCTGATGGTAGAGGAAACAGCTTTTCCCATCGGGGTCGTTATATTTGTGCAGGTTATTGAGTAAAACCTCATTAAATCAAATATGAGTTGGTGAATGCGTCTGAATTCCACATTGAAATTAGATGTGACAGTTTAATTTTGGCAGTTGTTTAGTTTTTTTACTCATTTCTTAATGTTTATTTATTTATTTATTTATTGGATTTGTTTTTTTTTTTTGGTGAACAAGCAACACTGAGGATGTGTCATATGTGAAATGATCACACTGATATGTGTCATTGCAAAACACATGGGCTTTATAGTTTTCATTCTTGGAAGAAAATAAACACTTGGAATCATTTCATTGCACTAATGTGTTTATGCTTCTTTTCCAACTATGATTGAGTGGCAGCAACATGACTTCCATAAACATTTTGGGCTTTAAGGAACTGAGTCCAATTAACAAACATGTTCTCCACCACAAAATGTGCGTCCTGTGTTTGGACATTAAACAGATGGCCCGGTGCTACTGGGCTGCCAACGGTGAGTTCATCGCTGTTTGACTCATGACAGCATTTAAGGCTGGTAATGGAACAGAGCATTTATCAGCACCTCTGAAATAAGGGCCTGTTGATGGACTGTTATGTAACATGTTTATGGAACGCTCAGAGACTAAATTATTCATATATGCATGCTTCCCTATATCTGAAAGATCAACATGTGGACTGGAGGGGATCCCAGATAAGAAAGCAGCTGCTGTTATGGATGACATAGTGTACATACTCTGGAAGGCGCAGTGCTTCAGTGGAAACCACAGCCCTCTAATGCTCTGCTGTCAGATCTGAGACGCTGCAGAATGTGTTACATCCCCCGACTTAACCCAGACAGATGTGTCTTGTAGGCGATCCAAATGTAATTTAATTCTGTTCCCTGTAATTTGGCAAAGTATGATGGTCTTGTACTTTTTTCTGGCGATCGGACCATTTTAGAACACAAGGGCGACTACAGTTGGAACATGACAAATGAATGTGTTCTCATCCCAAAAGCTGCTCCATGTGAACGTAGGCAGATGAGTCAACAAGTCCTTTTTTCACACATTTCTACAAGATGTCTGATTTTGGTGACAGGTGATGGAGGACAGACGTTCTGACGGAACCTCAGTTCAAGGCTTTGAGCTGATGATGGGTTAATGGATGGATCAAGACCAGAAACATAATGTTATGGGTGATGAGCCATTCGACTTTGTTGTTTCCAGGAGTTTCATCACTGAAGTTGTTGGAGGGGGAGGCATTTTCAGAAAGAGTACGAATTACCAGCAGACGTCCTACATGTACGAATAACCGGCAGACGTGCTACATGTACGAATAACCGGCAGACGTGCTACATGTACGAATACCCAGCAGACGTCCTACATGTACGAATAACCGGCAGACGTCCTACATGTAAGAATAACTGGCAGACGTCCTACATGTACAAATAACCGGCAGACGTCCTACATGTAAGAATAACCGGCAGACGTCCTACATGTAAGAATAACCGGCAGACGTCCTACATGTACAAATAACCGGCAGACGTCCTACATGTA
>JAPQRQ010040471.1:0-11296 GCA_037367365.1 Apogon talboti | reverse complement strand
CCGGCAGACGTCCTACATGTAAGAATAACCGGCAGACGTCCTACATGTACAAATAACCGGCAGACGTCCTACATGTAAGAATAACCGGCAGACGTCCTACATGTACGAATAACCGGCAGACGTCCTACATGTACGAATAACCAGCAGACGTCCTACATGTAAGAATAACCGGCAGACGTCCTACATGTACGAATAACCAGCAGACGTCCTACCTGTACAGGCCTAACAGTGGCATCAGGACAGACTGATCTGAATCTATTTTTACTCTTAATCTACCAGTCGTATTTTTAGTACTTTACTGTTAAACCTGTCCTGGCTGTCTAATTTTCAGAGAAGGAAACAGGTCTTTACCTGTGACACGTCAGGCCTGATGTGAAGCACATGCACAGGCTTCACGGTTACACAACACGTCCTCAAACCTAAAGATCCTGTTCTCACTCCTAAATCATCACATAGATCTATCATCAGGTACCAGCTGGAAGTCAGTGGAAGTGTTTAGACATCAGCTACTGATGATATAGGTGGGGCGACGTCATTAAGTAGGCAGCGATGTCAAAAGGAAGCGGTTGAAGTGGATATGACGGGATCACGAAGGTTTGTGGACACACAGGAGAGCAGGGTTTAAGGCAAGTTTGGTCCCAACGCAAAACAAGTTGTTTTTACAGTTTTACATGACAAATGACAGAAACAAACATTGTCATTGTATTTATGTGCAAACCATGGATATTAATAATAATAATAATAATAATAATATCTGGCCTCATGAAACAAGGTACATTTCATGTCAATATTTCCTGATACGTTTACATCAATGCCCTAGTGTTTTAACCCACACACAGTTTTGCATTTTCAACAGGAAAGAAATGGTTGGAGCAAATATAAAGTATAAACTCAGGCTTTTCCACCAGAGATGGAGTTTAGCTCTAGTTAGATTTTAGGTTTAAACAATAACAGCACTTTAGTGAAGTTTAAGGCAAGATGGTGATTTGGTTTTATTTACATGTCGATTCTTTTAATTTCATCTTTTCTGCATTAAAGATTCAGTTCAACACTGGATCCAACCCAAGATAAAACAGAGGAAAAAATAAAAGAAAGTCTACTAGTTTTGGAAAATGGTGTTGGACTAGTGTCTGATAAATGCTCCCTTTACTGACCACATACTTCTGTACACTCTTGACATGGGCATGAATGTTAAGCAGCTGAGAGTGAAAGGCATTTGACAGCACTTATACAACAACCACCCCAAACATGACAGTGGAGGACGTTGTGATCCTGTTCACGTCAGAGGCAGTGTTCTGAACTGTGGTGTCTGTGATGCCACTGACTTTCCTTCATTATGTCTCACTAAAGGTCCTGCTGTTTTAACTATTGGCTATGCTGCCCACAGTCTGGTGTTACTGCTCTGTTTTGTCTATATCTGTAAGCTTTGAAAAGATGTGTATGGTCTAGATCAGTGGTTCTCAGTCACCCCTCAATGACCAGACCCAAGCTGATAAAAGTTAAATTTCCCAAATATATTTAATATAAAGATGGTGTGTTTTGAACCTGAGATAATATAGAATATCACAGTATGAAAACACAGAAGACTAGTTTAATGATAAACCAAACTGACCAGCAGGTGGAAATGCTAAAGAGGGAAATATTCCCTTTAACACTTAATTTTTAACTGAGTGCACAGTTTTGGTTCAAATGGACCTAATTTAAAGTTTTTTCAGTCACTTATTCAAGGATTAAACACACTGAGGTTTTTGTCCAATGGAGTTAAAACCATATCCGATGTTGTTGTCATACCTGAGTTTCGCTATGGTAAGAACTTTTGGGTCTTTTTCTATGTTGTGAAATGTGTAGTGTTAATTAACATTACAGCGCATTACCGTCCCCTACTGTTGAGGAGTGTGAATGGGTGGTGCACCACTCCATAAAAAATAAAGCACAGGATTTGTTTCGTAACATTACTATTGCCCAGGCAAAGGTCCATGACCCACTGAAAACAGGTTTGTGTCCTAAAAGTGGGTCACAAGTTCCAGTTGAGAATCACTGGTGTAGATGCATGGTTGTGTTTAATGGCAAGTATAAATGAGCCCTGGGATCGTCTGAAATCCTACTGACTGGACCTGTAAACCAAACCCTCATATCTTTCCCCAAGTAAGACCTGTAGCTGCTTAAACCTTACCTAAAATCATCCAATAGTGACAGTAAATAGTAACTCTGAATTTTTATTCTTTTTAGTGTGAAAAAAATACATAATGAAAAAGTTTGCATTTACACAGTACCCTTTCACAGAAAATGTGAATGATCTAAACAACCTTCAATTTCTTAAGAAAAATAAGTTGAATTTTAACAATATTGTGCCTGTTGTTAAATGTTTAGTGCCTTTGTAGATCCATTGATCTGTAAGTTGTAATCCACCTGTAAATGAGAAGCTGAGGCATAACAGTATTAAAACTGCACTTTTACTTTTTTGCACTAAAACAATGAGAAAAATTCTAAGTTACTATTTATAGGTTATTATTAGGTTACTATTTTACTGGCTGAGGTGCTTGAGATCAAATTGTGCTGTATATATCCCATGAATAATGCTGTATATGTCCCATGAATAAAATGGGTTTGACACCTGTGGTGTAAACCAATGTAGATGTAAACTGTATGTTTGCTTTATGAACCTTGAAATGATTGCAGAAATATACAATAACAACAATTTACAACATCAGGTACACATCCTGACAATTCAGAAGTGTCAGAAATTGACAGCTTCGGATTGCATCGACTAGATAAAATATCAAAATATGTTGTAATATGCAGTAAGTCCTGGGGAGAATATTGTAAAATTGACCTTATTTTGGGAACCTCCATCTCAAACCCTGCATGGGAACCACTACCTCTGGGAAACACACCGTATATCACCATAATCTCCCCCTTCTGCACCAATCTATGAAGCGTTCATTTCTAATTACTGTGTCTCATATCAAAAGGCCAGGGAGCATCAGTCAGAGCTTGTTTGTTAATGCTGACCTCGTAGAAAAGGCATCACGGCAGCTTAGGCATGGAGCCAGCTGTGAGCAGCAGGGAGGCCTGAGATCACACAGTCAGCCTGTGATTATGGAGAAGGCGTGATAAAGAAATATGCAAAGACTGCACCACCGCACTGAGGTCTGCCATCAGGGAGTGAAGCATTCAGGGAGAATGTTCTCAGTGATATCTTTTACACTTCTGATATTAAAAAGCTTGGCTTAAAAAGGAAACCGTCACAATGATTTTCTTCAATTGAACGGATGTTTCTGACTCAGCACAAACCTTTAACATGCAAATAGACTGCATTGTGCTTAAAACATAAAAGAAGTGTTTGTTTTGTTGCCAGGAACAGATTAGTTAAGAGGAGGCAGACGTGGACTCAGAGGAGGTCCGTTTTAACCCTGACCACAGCTCATCCCCAGAATGACTTCATTTGACCCACAGTAACCGAATCCAAGGCGTCTCCGACCGAGCAGCAACAACCAGGGGTGAAAAATAAAGACAACGTGGCAGAAGGGAAAAAACATGGAGCTCCTCAAATGGCCACTAAACGCTGGATCCAATGATGAATGCTCACCTGTAGATCAGCATGTTAAATGTCCAACTTTGGAGCTTTGTTAGCATTTTGGAAACAGAAATGACCATATTTGGGCAAAAGGGGTGGAACTCCGGGAGCCAAGAAGGGTCAAAAGTGAGATAATGCTAAATGCAGTTTGCTGATTTTGTAAACTGGTAAACATTAACAAATAATGTTTAATGCAATTTTTTAGTCTAAGTTTTAAATCAATGGAAACTACAACAGTCCAACCTGAGAAAGCCATCAAAGACTTTAGGAGTCACTTATTAAACTTGTTGGCACCAGTTAGGGTTCAGAAGGACCTAAATATATTTAACACAAATAATGTAATGATTAAAAAAATTCCAACAGTGAGTGTTTTACCTGCGGTACATAATGCTCTGCAGCAAAACATGTAGCAGGTGGACACAGCAGAACTGTTACTAAGACATATTTATACCCCTTTTACGTCAGCTGTGTCCATCATCTAAATGGAGACGTGTTGATAAATCGTTTCTTTATTTACCGTCCCCTGAACTGGACAGCACAGACAAAGGGATGACAAATGAAACAATAATTGTGAAGACACCTCATAAAAGTCTCATTTTATACCTGGGGAATTCATAAAGATGTGTTTTGGCAGATGCAATGGGAGCTAATATTAATTAGCTAATGTGTTAATGCTAGCCACTGCCAAAGTCTGTTTTTATCTCATTTGTTTAAGAAATGTAACTTTACTTATGGACTTCATCCACTTCCTCTGCTCTTTATCATGTAAAGTGGTAGAATGACAACTGGATGTGTTTTATGGACCCATGGACATAGACCTGCTGCAGATTGAGTACAGACCCTGAAACAGGAAATGACATCACAGCATAACAAGCTAACTTGTAATTGCTTAGCTACATTAGCCAAAGTTAGCATTAAGTCATTATTGGCTCGCTTGTCTGCTAATCAGCTAATCTAACAATAATTATTAATACTTAAGACTGTATAAGAAAAGTTGATGTAGTTGCTGTGACATCCTATTTGTTTTTGGATGATAAGTTGTCTTTCTGGAGACATACGTGACCATAATTGCACAAAAGGGCAGAGCTGTGGGAATGTGAGGGTTGATGGTTGAGCTAATGATAAACTCTTATTAAAAGTCATTTACTACTGACAGTAGTTAGCCACAGATTTACCATTTCACTGTCAAATAAATCTGTCTGTCAATACTGCTACTGTCACCCTTTGGTTTATACATTGTATGACTATTACTGTCAACACAGCTGCATATGTTTACATTTATCAAGAGTTTTCTTACTCTTCGCTATGTCCACGTCTTTCATAGTCTCTGGTTTTATTTAAGTTGAAAACAACGCTTAACCCTGTCATGCCTCAACAGGTGAAAATACTGATTTCTCAAATACAAATACAGAATTTCCTGTTTTAATGTGTGTTTTCGGGTGTGTACATGTGTCCCCTCAAGATAACATGGGATTCTCTGGCAAAGATTCTATATAAACGATCAAAGTGCCGACATACTTTGTGACATGTCTGACTGACAGTCTGGTATTATCTCTACTGTCGTCATCAGCTGTTGACTCTTGTTTGTTTTGGACTCTATTATCAATAAACAACCAGACCCGGGGTCCTGAGGAGACCTTCTGGAACAGACCGACTGCATAAATATTAACCAGCCGCTGTCGTCATCAGCCAAGAGCAGGTCAGTGGCACGAGGTTCACCGAGGCGAGGCGGGAGTATAGCTCCAGGAGTGGAGTGTTGCTACATGTATGTTTAAACATTGATAACCTGCAGTGGAAAGAGGCTGAGCACATTTACTCAAATATATTCAAATTGGATCTGAATCACACTATAGTGACCCAAGGCATGAGATACCAAATAAAGAACATAAGATGAGTGGAAGTTAAGACAAAATAATCTATAGAAACATTAACCATAGTATACTGTCTTTATATATTATAATATATTCTGTGTGGATATTCTGAATCGAGCCTTTTTTGATTAAAACATGTCATTTGCTGATATTAGTATTATTCAGGTTTTAGAGGGTTTCTTTGGACATGTGTACACCTCACAGGTATCACATTGGGTGTACAGATTACAGTTTAAGATTCATCAGTAACATCAACAGGTTTTTGGAAATGCATTAATAATCCAATGCTGACCTTTTAGAGATGGTGGTTGAAAGAGTCCAACTATGTTCACAATCAAACAAGACAGAGGGAAAATTTTATTTTAATGCTAAGACAGTAAAAAGGAGTTCCAGTCACTTTTCCATATTTTAATGTGACAACAATATGCTAGGGCATTGATAATTAGAGTCTATACAGCTGCATGTCAACAGGAATATTCATGGAATATTCAGTTTCATTAGCCATGTAACCAGGGAATATTGTTTGTTTGAGAATAAGGAAACACTGCTTTGTGTTTTACAGTAATTAAATTATTGTAGTTAAGAGATCATAGATGGAAATAAACAATCCCCTGAATAATGCATGTCACTAATGTGCCCATATTTATGCAGATGTGTAAAGGCATCAGTAATGTAACATAAAAACAACTGGTAAAATTGACTAATTTTCATATCTAATCAAATTCAGTCCTAATATCTTATTCTTTTGCATGTGACATTCTGAACAGTGACTTGTATTCTGTTTCCCATTAAAAAGATCTGAGGAGCTGAACACTGCTGTGTGCTTTTGTGCTATATTATCCCTTTCACCAGATTATTTTAGTAGCATTTGTAGAGTAAAGCTCTAACACAATATCTCTAATCCCTGATCCATCCACATGTCCCTCGCCTCCTCTGGGTCCATGATTCATTCATAGTCACGATCCTCCACAAGCACCTCAGGGTGTAAAGCAGGGTATCGGCAGGTTGGAGACGATTCAATGCAGCTTCCTCAGAAAAACAGCCGGAGACGGTGAGTTAAAAGAGGCCTGTTGAAGGCCAAATTCTTAGTCAGAAAATGTTCGATTTTATGCAAGGGGGAGACATGCCACAGCTATATGTAACAGTGGGATGAATATGTTCAGCAGGTCTTCTACAGCTGAGCATTCAACTGTTGGACTCGTCTAGAGCAAACAGCGACCGCCAGAGCTGAAGAGTGAAGCCAGTAGAAATGTCAAAATATACAGTTACCTGAATGGTAAATAGAATCTGGCTACAAAAGTGAGCTCATCTCTTTAAAGAGCCAAAGCCCCACCCTGGAAAATAGATAATATATGAATAACTAGGGCATTGACCCGGGGGAACCACGGGTTGTAGTCATCGTTTTGATGCTGGGGAGAGCCGACTTTTGGGAAACGATGTTAATCTATATTTTATAATTATTTTTTATTATTTTATACTGACAAAAATTGTTTGGTAAATCATTGTTTAAAATTTAAATGACAAATATTAATACCGATATCTAGGGACTGAAGTTTGTAAATGTGTTGTTCCTGTTTTGAACTTCATTTCCCATCATGCAGCGTGGTACGGCACTTCTCATCAACCGTCATGGGCATAGCAATGTGATTGTATGGCTGTTGTATTCCAAAATGACTAATATCTCCCAAATTATTGGTCCTGTCAACTTGCCAAGATATTTAATGTGGAGATGGGACTACTCCTCAACTGTAGGTACCAAATTCCAAATACATTCCAGTATTATGATATAGATACATAGTCTATAGTCAGAGACATAAATTTTTGATCCAATTTGAATTCTGCGTTGTTTGCACATGATATTTGTCAATCATAATTTCAGAAGTCATGAAAGTCATCATAAAGCTGAATTGTCAGACTGTTGAAATATAGAATAGATCTTTATTGTCAATGTTATGTAAATATAAATACTACACAAGTGCAAGTGATGTCAAGTTCTCTCTCCATAATCTGTTCCCAGAACATGTCTCTGCAGCTTCAAAATAATCATTCTTCTAGTGGTTTCCACCTCTTTCAACTCTTTTTTACCTCACTCTCGGGGACTGAGGTAAAACATGACAAAGCAGCGTCCATCTTGGTGTTGGTGACGTGTTTCACATGTAAGATTTCAACACAAAACTAGATATTTTTTACTCTCTGTTCCATAATGTGACTGTCTTGTGTAGTGAAATGACCTTTAAATGGGCAGATCTCATATGTGAATGGTGACTCATTCATTATCTGTCTGCATGTAGGTCTGACGGGTCTCCATCAAAAATGACAAACTTTACAGCCTCGACCAAACCAGTCTTGGTTTCTATGGTTCATCCATCCGTCTGGGACGACGGCACAGGAGGGGATTTTCTCTTTCTCATTCAGATCACATTAAAGCTAATATTTTGTCTGTCTGCCGTGCGGTGTGATCATGGATTGACCATTAGCGTTAGGTCAACTGCTGAGTCAGACAGTCAGAGCTCTTATTTATTGAATAAACCATGTTTTCCTCCCAGACAAACAGCTCTGCCGTGGTTATGTTTAACCCATGAAGATCCAAACAGCCACTGGCAAACAAAACCATCTACTGATCTAATTTAGTTTAATAACATCTGAACCACTAAACCTATTAAGACATTCAAATAATTTGGTGTAAATACAGTTATTCATCTTTTCATGGTCATCAGATATGACTCATTTGGACGTTCAGAGGCTCCGTAGTTACAGTGGAAACACCATCATCTTCTACAACATTGATTCAGTAAAACCCATGGAGTTGGATCAATGACAGTGGATGGAAATGCTTGTTTTTAGATTCTGTTTTTGACATCTTTGGTGAAAAAGTTATTTTTTCTCCAGTTTTCTCTGTTTTTAATATAATAACCCTCAACTTTAAACTGAACTTTTATAAACATTTGCATGATCTATAAAGAAAATATAGGAAAATACCAGATTTTCACTGAAAAAACACAAAATACAGAGGATAATATTAGAACAAACGGTGATAAAGTATAGACAAAAATGAATTTGGAAAGTGCCACAAAAGTACCTCTGGGTCTTTATGAGTTAAAGAGTTGCACTAAAAGACCATTAGAGGATTCTGTCATGAAGTCAGTAATAAAGGGTGTAACTTATGTGTATTAGTTGCTGTTAGCATTAATATTTATTGAATTCCATAGTCTGCCAGCTAGCCTGATAACTCTCTCAGGTAGAGATTAGTGCTTTTAATCCTTTCATGTTCAGTGTTGACATTTATTAAGTAGCTGAAACAACTTCATGCCATTTAGTTTGACACTGTTGGTCGATATGTTCAGTGTTTTCAGTAAGATTCTGCTTCGTCCTTCACTCTTCTCCAACTCTACCCTCTTAATCCAAATATGGACGCTTGTTTCTGAAAAAACCAACATGAAGAGCAGCCATTTTAAGCTGGAAGGCTCATCTGCCATTAATATACGGTCTGAGTAATGAGTAAGAGTTTAGAGTTTATTTTCTTTAGTGTAATTAAGACTAAACCACTACTTCATCCCTCAGACACAGAAGCTGTAGAGCCAAGCTGTGAAGAAAAACCTTCTTTATATAGAAACTGTCAGTAAAGAGTGTGTAGCTCTTTGGCATTATTTACCCCACATGTACAGCCCATCATTAAACTGTGGGCCATTCTGGCATCATTCATCTGCTCTGAATGCAGGTTTAAGTAGGAGTTGTACTTGAGAATCAAAAAGGAGGCTCGGTTTCTGTTTCTGAAGACAGTTTGTATGTTTTCTGATAAATAGCACTAATAATCCTGCAGAGAATGAATGGCTGCATGCTTCAGTGTTTGAATTCCATTTTGTCATTGAAAGTATATCATTAAATGCATTAAATAAAAATCAACAAGCATCTGCTTTCACTCATTCATTAATCTTCATGAACATGACTTTTCTCTTTACAAAACATGACGGTGCTTTGCCAGAGGAGTGCATTCAGTCCCTGCAGCAGCACGTCTCCTCACATTCATCATTATCATTCATCATTTCTCATCCCGAAAAACAACAAGACCTCCATTAAACACACATTTCATCGTCCCGTTGAATAGCTGCATAGTTAATGTTTGGCTGTTTGATGTAGCTTCAAGTGTTCAAGGACTTTTTTTGTGCAGCATTTTTCTGACAGAACATTCTGGAGCCATGATGCACATTCCTCATATGGAAATCTTTATCATCGTTTTGGTCCTCGTATTCATTCAAATGTAACTGAAGACAACCTCTGGTCCCCTTTGTAGAGTCCTTATGTTGATGAAGGGCTTGGTTTTAGGCGGGGTTACGCCTATAAGAAACACATGTTGTTTGGGGGCTACCTCCTCTGAAATTGCAGTTGACCCCTTACAATGACCCCCCACACAGAAACACCAAGCATTAACCTCAATCTTTTCAAACGCTGAATTACAACATCTTTGGATTTTCTTTCAGTCAAAAGACCAACCATCTTTACAGGACTGATTTCATGTTCAAACATTTTCATCTAAAACCCATGAGTTGACAGAGGTTTGACCGTCTCTGTGATGATATGAACCTCAACGATGTACGCTATGTACATTATTACAAAACATGCTCTCTAAAGCTTGTGGCTTTCACTTCTTGCACTCTAATGGTGTATATTTACAGCTAGTTAGCAGCTCAATCTTATTACAATTGTGAACCAACTGTAATGACAATGACCTGGTAAAACAAGGTTTGATATTAAACACATTTATTTATGAGACGTTTGTGCTGGAGTTTGTGTTTTGTGCAGGGAGACAGTCATTTATTAACACTGACTAACTCTGGGGAAGGGGATCTGTGTTCCCCAGTACCTGTGTAGGTTAGGGTTAACTTTACCATAACCCTTGGTGAAACTAGTGAAACACTAATGCCTGCAACTATAGTTTGTAGGCCTTTGTCTCTACATATGGAACTACAGTCCTGTTCCTGTGCATGTTGGACATAGAGCTGACTCCCATTTTATTCTGAGCCAACAGTCTCAGTTTCCTGTACATACTTTAACAGCCTGCAGATCAGCTTTGATGTAAAGGATTTGGGGTGGTTTTCCACAAAATGCCTGATACCAGCTCAGACTTTCCTCAGTGCTTCTCTCCAGATCCTCTACAGTGGCAACACTAAACAAAAACAGTTACTGTTGAAAAGGAGTTAGCTAATAGTAACAACTAATCAATTTCCAACACAAACTTAAAAGCACGTCTTATATATTGAACCTTCAAGAAGTAAGGTGTCGAAGCACAATTAGCATTATTTATACTTCACTGTATGGTACACAGTAAAACAGCTGTTTGGTGATTACAAAGACACTCCATTATGACCTGTGTGGTTTAATAACCCTACCCACCGTTCACCTGTGTGGTTCAATAACCCTACCCACCGTTCACCTGTGTGGTTCAATAACCCTACCCACCGTTCACCTGTGTGGTTCAATAACCACACCCACTGTTCTGTCTAGTAGGTCTAATGTACACCATTGTTACGTGGACAGAGTGTGTGGACACGTTTGGAAACAATGACACATTTGTCACATTGTTTTTTTCTAGATAAAAACAAAACATCAAACTAATTCAACAGACACTACATGATTCTTTCAGTCCTCATTTGCTGTAGTAGACAGTGCAGTGGAGTTAAATTCTTCATTCAGTACATTCACGGCAGGAAAACTGTTAATTGAAGAATTTGCAGTGATCCCCACATCCAGTAGCGGCACCATTATGTAATATGCATTTAACCCATTTTAACCCAAGTTAACAATTTTTAGATTTTTGTAACGATTTTCAGAACATTTGCATAAAATGGGA
>JAPQRQ010040446.1:0-25300 GCA_037367365.1 Apogon talboti | reverse complement strand
GTGTGTGTGTGTGTGTGTGTGTGTGTGTGTGTGTGTGTGTGTGTGTGTGTGTGTGTGTGTGTGTGTGTGTGTGCTGTCTTCCAGATGAAGGACTCCCTGGTGCAGGAGCTGCAGCAGAAGGCAGAGGAAACCGAGCTGCTTCAGATGGAGCTCCAGATGCTGGAGACGGAGAGAGTTCGTCTGTCGCTGGTAGAGGAGAAACTTCTGGATATTCTGCAGCTCCTCCAGCAGCTCAGAGACCTGGTTAGTCAGAGCTCCATGGAAACTGTGCCTTTGCACTGTAGCATTGAATCTGAGCTGAGAATTAGCACTGATATTTAGCGGATTTAGTCTTTTTTACTATTTTGTTACGCATACAATTTTTTGGCCAAATATATGATACACCGATACATACATGGGACTGTATTGTATTATATGACGTAGAGGAGTGAGAACCAGATGGGTGTAGAAATATATACTGTTCATGCAGGACACACTGAACCAGCTGGTGCCAAAAGGGTGCAATCAATATAAAACACTGTAATGCTTCATTCATTACAAGGAACATTCAGCAGATGAGTGAGACATTGGTATCAATAAGGCAAATGTGTTTCTCAAATGTAAAACTGTATTATATCTATTACATTTTTTGGGGATAAATGATCCAATAAGTCTAGCATGGTGCTGCAGAATTTGCATACTGTAGAGTTTGCATATTCTGCCCATTTCTGCATGAGTTCGGTCTCCTTTCTCCATGTACAACAGCGAGAGTGAATGATTGTCTGCATTCACATGAAAGCCCTTTAATGAACTGAAAACCTGTTCAGGATGTCGGCTCCAGATGACGTCTTTGTTCTTCTAAAAAGAAAAATAACCTTGTCAGGAAGGTTTTCATAGAATGACATTTTATCAGTTAGAAGCTAAATGAATGTTTTTATAATATCCCGGCAGGGGAATGATATTGTTTTAATCACATTAGGAGGGAGATCACTTACACAGCCTTTCAACTTAAAATGATTTAGTCTAACTTAATTAATTCTGCTTTTATTGCTTGTAATGAGCACAACTTGCTTCAAGTAATATTTTAAGTTTCATTTTTTAAAGGCTAGACATTTACTCAACATTTACAAAACCTGGCCATCAATGGCAGATTTTTTTGTTGCATAATTCACGACAGTTTATTCATATTTAAGAATATCTGGCTTCTTTCTAGCCATAATGCATCAGGTCTTGTAAAATCACCGCATTATAATATTATTGTATCAAGAGTTCCTCTGATTCTTACCTGTAACGGTCACTAATTCCTGCTACTCAGACTCAGAAAACACAGTCCTTTGGTCCGGGACTCAAACCCACCCACACTGGAATGACTGTCCTGGAAAACCTCAGATTTTGTGTTCAGTGTAACGTATTCATGCGAGGACAAACCTCCACGTGGAATTCAACTGATAATGTCATTTCAAACAGAACCTTCCACTTCTCCCTGGTGAAGAAGCAAACAGATGTCTTACTTTAACAGGAAAGGGCATTTTTGTTCTCCAGACCTAACTGCGTGACAGTGTTTCTTATTTGAGAGCAAATTAATATCTGTTGTTGAACATGTGTGAGAGCTTTGTGGTTACTTATGGCCTGTAAACTGCCTGACATCTGAGACGGGCTCTCTTTTGTTTCAGAACGTGTCCCGTCGGTCTCTCGGGAAAATCTTGCTCAGCACTTTGGAGTCCTGCAGCGACCCTCAGCATGGTTAGCAGTAACTCCTGCCTCTAGTAAAATCAATACAGCTCTTGTGAAATGTGATAATGAACATTTATAGTTATTGGAAGCATTGAACTGATTTAAGCCCTTGTGTGTGAAGAGATTACCACAGCAGTCACATGTGTTTCTGTGCAGGGAAAGCCCACATTCTGGAAGTGCTCAACGCTCTCTATCATGAACTGACTGCCTGTGAGATTCTGTCCACCGGCGGACCGCTGGAGAGGGCGCAGAGTCAGCAGTCCCTCAACGCCCTCATCATCTCTTGCTGAACATGACTGCCTCCTTCTGGGCGTGGGAACATCCAACACCTCTGCCTTTTGACAGGACACTGTTCCAGTGATCAGGAAACAGGCAAATGATGTACATAGTGTATCATATTGTAGCATTTATACTCACAAGACCTATTATCTTCTAAGGAAAATTAGCCTAGAATGCTAATTAATGTAGCAAAGGACTTTATTACATGTAACAGAAATTCTTACTTATGCATTTGTCAAAGGCTGTCACTACCCCGTTTGTCCCTGAAACCTGAGTTTTTTCCACGTTTGTGCAAAACTCCATATTCCTGTAATGAGAATTTCACAGTAGTTATGGCAGCTTCTAAGGTTAAAGAAAATTATTATACATGTGACCTTTGGTTTTAGTAGTTATGTAATATAAAATTCAAATTTTTTTACTCAAATATACTTTTATACTTAAATATACTTTTCAAACAGTCAAATCAGTCAACTTGTCAAGCTAATAGCAAGATAATGATTATTCAATTCAGTTTGGTTTAAATACTTGGATGTAAGCAGTATCACCACAGCATCAGCAGTAATGATAAGAAGAACAAGAAGAAACAAACTGATGTTTTATACCAACAAGTGAGTGCACAGAAGGTAATATATACTGACTTAACCACAGCTCACCACTTTGCTGAGGGGAAAGTACAAAAAAATTGGAATTGTTTAAGAACCTAAATGATCCTGTGACTGAGAGGGGAAAAAAAATCTATTTCACCGTTCAGGATGAAATTAATGAATTAAATCAAGAATAAATTTCTAAATACTTCCAAAAGGAAATGGAAGTTTTGCACATGTGTAGAATAAATCATGTGTCCGGCACAGTAGGTACAAGAGCTTTTATTGCACATAACTTTTCTGTTATGCAGTTCAGATTTTTTCTCATAAGGTTCAGTATGTAAGATTACATGTTCTTGTGTATTTAAGTGAAATTTGTGTTGGGAGCTGGTTGTTTATTGAGTTGTTAACTTAATGTGTAAGCTGACAGCAGCTGGAACGGAGAGAGTCAAAGAACGGGCTCAAACATTGTTAACCCGTGTCCCCTGTGGTGCACAGGGTTCAGTGCACGGTGTTATCAGTGTACGTCCTGTTATCATGTATCATATATGTAGGCAGCTGTCAGCTAACATCAACAAATGACTCGGCACAAAACAGACTAAACACAAACTTCATGTACACACACGAGGATGTGTAAACCTTCCATGTTTAAACCTTCAATTAGCAGAGTGATGAATGTGAAAATGTTGAGATAAGCTACAGTTTATATGGGCATAGCATTTTTAAGTGTGAAATGTATCAACCACCACTGGTCGACAATTAGAAATAAAAGACAACAGAAGCTGCATCTGAATTCAGTGACTTCAACCTTTCATAGGTTGATGAAAATGTACTGTCATTACTTACAACACTCTCACATCTGTTTATCAGTACGATACTGAAGATTTATTCTCAATAAATACTCATTGTGAAAAATTAAATGTTATTGTTTGTATTTCAGTTGGTCTAAGAGCCAGTAAACTGCAAGTTTGTGCTGTAATGTCTTTCTTTTTGTTTGTAGTTCATTGAACATTTCTATGTGGTGAAAAAATAATAGATATCTACTAATTTACATAATCAATTTGTAAATTAGTACAAATTTTTATGTTGAGCATAACGGATAAACTTGAAAAAGATAAACATATAATAATACGAGTAAAAAATGCATAAATGAAAAGTATATCAAGTAAGCTGATAAATGAAAACTTTAAATGGGACAGTTTCAGTTTCCCAGTTGTTTTTTTTTTTGGTAGTTGATGGTAGCGTAGCAGCGATAGAAATCTCGCGAGACTAACAGTGTTATCAAACCGGAAAAAAACTTTAAAAATGGTTTGACCCACAAAACTAAATGCAGATAAGATTATGACAATATGAGGAAACTGACAAAAATACATTAAATTTTGGTAATATGGCGATATCGGTAAAGCTCTAAACTCTACGATGACCGGAATTTGTGTTCACGCGGGATTTCGGCGGTTGCTTAGCGACTGGACTCTCATCATCGTACCTGTGCAGTTGTGTTCTGTGTTTTTACGCGACCGCATGTGCTGCTTTTTAACTTATAGTCTTTAATAACGTACCGCTGATTTGTAAATGCTTTTTTATTTGAAGCTATTCTCCGTTAGTTTTAAAGTTTGTTCGTTCCACTTAACTGCTCAGAAATGTCTGCTGTCGTCGCTCAGCCTCATTTCATGTTCGGGCTTCGTTCGGGCGTCACGAACAATGTATGTTTCATCGATGAACAAACTGTGGTTTTTCCCAGTGGAAACAACTGTGTGTGTTACAACAACGTCCAAAAGACTCAGAAGTTCATCCCAGGTAAGATGTGTATTCAAGAGTTAGTGACTAACAGTTAAATGACAGAATTAGACTTAGACCAAGGATATGGAACTAATTTCCTGCCAAAACCTAAAAAACTTTTTTTTTTCAATTCTTTGCTATTCATTAACAAACATATTTTGGTGTGCTGCAAGTAAGTATTGGGACCACACTGAGGATTTAAAAATCTCAATATTTTAAGAAAAATGCCATAATAGAATGAGAAAAGAGAATAAAGATAGAAAGCTGTAGGATTTTGTGAAAAAAAATAGAAGTCCAGTCAGTCTAAAGCCAAAATATTATAAGAATATGTGATATAAAGATGTACTATTGAGGGGAAAATAATTACAGGTTCAGGTTACTTTATTTAAACTCCTTGGTAGATTTGTTATGCAGTCAGGTATAGTATAGTCAAACATGAGCTGACTGTTGACATGATACATTAATAAGTGCTCCAAGTTTCACCAATCAGGACAAAAGAGATAATAGAGAGATGGTTTAATAAAAGAATGACTCTGATAAATGATGAAATTAAACCTCTGGACTAAGACCAAGGTTAAAAGAAGTTTGAAAACCCAATAAAAAGAATTTTAAAACCCAACTAATACCTGTATAAACATTAGATACATTCATCCAAAAGTAAATGATGTGTGATTTATGTATGTGATGTGCCACAGTTGGTTCAACACTGTAACAGCAGCGCTTTTTACACTTTACATACTTGCTGTCTATATCATGTAGTTACTAGTTTTATTTTAATTCATGTATGTTGTTTTTATTTGTACAGGTTCAGACAGAAGCCAGGGGATGAGAGCTCTGGCTCTCAGCGCTAACAGGCAATATCTGGCAGTGTCCGAGTGTGGAGAGAGAGCCACCATCACGGTGTTTGACCTGCAGCATGAGCAGGGCAGAAAGAGGAAGGTTCTGACTGCAGGAGACATTCAGGTTGAGGACTATCTCTGCATGGCGTTCTCCCCTGATTCAAAGTACCTGATAAGCCAGACAAGTGGTCCTGACTGGGTGCTCATCCTCTGGCTTTGGGAAAAACACAAAGTCCTGGGAACAGTGACGTCTACTACTTCAAATAATCCCATTACCCAAGTGAGTCGTCTTACCTCCATGCGTTGTTTTGTCCGTGCAGGTTGTACACTCTGACTGAACATTCATGGTGTCACGACAGGTCAGCTTCAACCCGTACAACAACACGCAGTTCTGCGTCAGCGGTTCTGGTGTGTTTAAGATGTTCCGGTATGCAGAGGGAGCCCTGAAGCAGAGCAGCTTCCCAAAGGTGGAGTCCATCAACTTCCTGTGTCACACCTGGGTGACAGAGGAGAGGGTGATCGCCGGGACGGACATGGGCCGGCTGCTGGTGTTTGAGTCTGGAGAACTACGGAGGGAAATCAGCCCGAGCAGTAAGGTCATGCAGGAGGTCACTGACAGGTCAGGACATGGAGCAGGTTCATGGTGTTTATGCAAAGATGGTCCGTTCAACATCTTGACATCCTGCAAAGTTGAGCATAAGTGTAAAAGTCAGCTGATAAAGTGATTTTGTTACATATTGTTTAGGTCAGTTTCCCACCAAAAAAACGAAAATAATAAATGATTAAGCAGCGTCCTCCCAAGACCTGAACTTCCATAGAAATATTATGACTTATCCTACCTTCTCCATTTCTTCCATCATAAAAATGTTTTCAGGTCTAGATCCAGGAGAAGTAACACAGAATCTGAGCTTAACAAACCACCATATGACCTGTTTTCAATTAGGAAGATGAGAATGAATGTACACATCATGGCATTACTCTTTATTTTACTCATATATTGCTAAATGATCTCACCATTCTATGTACAGTTTTGTTTTTAGAGACAGAAACAAGCTTTAAAACTAAATGGTCTCTCCCAGTGGATTTATAGTTTAGTGCTTTTCTGTTACTTGTTCAATTATGCTATTTTATTCAAATCTATCTGTTTCAAATTGGTTTTACACTCAAGCTTTGTTGCACAGGCAGGTGGAAATGAAGAAAGTCAAAGACCCTGTGGAGGGAGGTGCGCCGCCTCCTCATGTCACAGCCATCATTTCATTCTCCAGAGGTTTCATGTGCTCTATGGGTCCAGGCACCGTCTACCTGTTTGAGAAAACTAAAGAGGACAGTTACAGGAAGACCAAGGACATCCTGGTAAATGTTTGTGCCAACAGGTAATACTTTGTATGTTTGAGTGGGATTATTTGGGTGTTATTGGTGCGTTTCTGTCAGATTCCTGCAGAGCTCTGTGGCAATGAGATGAATCCTGCGGAGTACCAGGAGATCCACACTATGTGCATTAGTCCTGCAGAGAAGACCCTGGTCATCAGCACGGACGGAGGTCAGCTGTACATCGTCAATCTGTTCCCTGTGGAGAAGAGCAAGGTGGCAGCAGCAAAAGTCAGTATGAGTTTTCACATCTTCTAAACCTGAGTTATGGGTAACTGTCCCCATAGATGTTGTGTATTTTCAGCCTCATCATTCAGTTGGTGAGATTTGTCCGAAATGTCCAGGAAACCTTAAGAATAATCTGCAGTATGTATGTAAACAGGCATTTTAAATAATGCAATTCATAAATTATTTATTTATTTTTCAATAATATTTTATTTTTGATTTTTTTTAAGAGCAAAAGGTAGAGTCACAGACTTACAGGACAGGACAATGTCAAATCATCGACTCACAAGGACGGGACAAGAGACAGCAGAAAAATACATAGACGAATAAAGAAGAGAATAATAAAAGAAAAATATGTATTTATTGGTATGAATTTAATTTAATTCTAACATAAACTATTTACATGAATTCATGCTGTAACTATCCTCATGGTTTCTTGATTCTGTTGAGGTCAAATGATGATCAAGCTTCCAACATTAACAGCTATAAAGTGATTTGGTGCAGAGTTAAAGATTTTGTGAGATTCCATGAATTTAAAGTTTTTCCATGGATTCCTAACATGAAGTGGGAGGGTTAGGTGAGCTGGACCAGAGTGACTCAAATACAATGTTCCTATACTATCAACAGGGGGAACAGCTGCGCTTTGAGTTTCTGTCTCAGTCCTTCCACTCCAAGTCCATCACTGGTTTGTCCATCTGCCTTCGCAAACCTCTCATCGCCACCAGCTCTCTGGACCACTCTGTCCGCATTTGGAACTATGAAACGAAGTAAGAAACATTATATATCGGGGTAAGGTTCTCATTTACAGTATAACTCAGAAAAACACATACCTCTGTGGTGATAAGAACAATGAATTCAACAGCTAGAGGGAAAATATGGTGAAATTAATAACGTAAATTAGACCAAGCAAAAAATAAGATCTTAAGAGTTCAACTAATAGACTGTTAAAAGTGTTATCTAAGATAAAGCAACAATAACTAAATGTATGATTGTAGCTCAAGCAGTAGACTAATGATAATCATTTGGATGTCAAATACTGCAATAATGTGACACTAACAGAATTATCAGTGTTCAAAACACAAACTCCATATATGCAGTAAAAGGAAACTACAGACATTTCATAGCACTCATTTGATTAATCTGCACCACACAAAAAAGTTAGGATCGCAAAAGCATCCAGTCTTACACTTTGTTATAGTTTGTGATATCTATTGTAGGAGTCACAGATGGTAAGCAATTGAAAACCCTCAAATATGGCCGAAAAATACACATTAGTCCCAAAGTAGAGCGAGTGTTTCTTTGAACTATTCCGGACGTTTTAGCCAGGGGGATATAAAGTATGGACCACAGTCATAGTTGTTTGGATCCTACTCCCTCTGTAGATTAAAAAAAAAAAAAGGTTCTCATTCATGTGAGTATAAGTTAATAAAAAAAGAAGAAATAACTATTACTATTATCAATAAAACATTATTACTGTGCATTTTTAAGAGCAAACATGAAGTATACATGTGGGAATCATATCTGCAGGTACAGTTGGTTTTTGAAATCTAATGCTTTTCTGTGAATCATCACCAGAGTGTTGGAGCTGTACAAGGAGTTCCAGGAGGAGGCGTACAGCGTGGCTCTGCACCCCAGCGGCCTCTTCATGCTGGTGGGCTTCTCCGACAAACTCAGACTGTTGAACTTACTCATTGATGACATTCGGACCTTCAAGGAGTTCACTGTGCGCAGCTGCCGAGAGGTGATATGAACATCACATGTGTCTGTGCAGCAGATGACGAGCTAATGGAGCCTGAGCGGCTTACAGTTCCCCCTGTTTTCCTCTAGTGTGCTTTTAGTCACGGAGGCCACATGTTTGCAGCCGTCAGTGGAAATGTCATCCACATTTACTCTGCCACCTCCTTCGAGAACATCCTGAATCTTAAGGGCCACAATGGAAAGGTCAGACAGAAATATGAGTCGGCCTTGAGGACAGGGTCACAATTAATCCGATGCAGAGTCTAACGGTTTGATTTCAGGTGCGAGGTATTGAGTGGATTCAGGACGACAGCCGGCTGGTGTCATGTGGGATGGACGGTGCAGTGTACGAGTGGAACACCTGGACTGGCAAGCGGGAGTCGGAGTGTGTCCTGAGTTCCTGCAGCTACACAGGAGTCGCCTTCTCCTCAGACTACACGACCATTGTTGCCGTGGGAACAGACCTCACTCTGAAGGAGATCCAGGACTGTCAGGTGTGTCAGAACAAACAGAGTCTACATACTGACAAAAACATCATGGAACTGGGTGGCTCACCGGATAGAGCACCGTTTACAGTAAAGTGTTGCCCATAAAGGTGGAATCATTTTGTTTTCAGACACATTCCTCTATTTATTCCTTTTTATAGACCTTTGAGCAGGTGCAATGATTACAAACTGAATCCCAGTTACACTTTATCTGTCAGGGGAAAATCACATTTCATTTCATGAGAAGAGGTAAAAATATTTTATTCTAACTTTATGGTCAACAGTTTATAGACTGAACATATGGTACTGATATTTGCATGTGGCTGTCTGTTAGCATTATTTACCTCAGTTTCTAAGTTAATATTAAGTGGAGTTACAGCTGTAGGCCGTCTGAAACTGACCTGAAACCTCTGGTTCAAAGGATGCAAGCACAGATCAGGTTGTTTTTTGTACTTGAGCAACTATTGATTTACAGAAAGGGGACAGAGGCCAAAGTGTTGCAATTAGGGTAGCTTTTCCAGGATTCATGCATTTATTTGCATTCAGTTTTAGTGTCTAATGTTTCGTCACTATATATTTTTAATTCCTGTTCTAAAGGTTCTGAGGGAAGTTCCTGCTGATGACGTGGCTCACCATGCTATCACAGTGTCTCGAACTGGTAGGGTGGTCTTCACTGGAACCTCCAGTGGATCCATCAGGGCTGTCAAGTACCCATTACCTCTGCAGAAAGACTGGGTCATGTACCAGGCCCACTCTGCTCCTGTTACTAAAGTATGTTTAGGTGTTCATGCACAGTTCTGTCATTTCCTACAAACAGTGAATGGAACAGAATTTAATCTTAAAACCAAGAATCTGAAATGTTCCTCTGGCTCACTTTGTGCGTCCTCAGATGGCGATTACTTTTGATGAGCAGTTCCTGCTGACAGTGTCTGAAGATGGCTGCCTGTTAATGTCCAAAATCATTGATAAGGAAGGCCGTGGACTGCAGACCGACATACAGATCATCCATACTGAGGAGATCCTCGTCACCAAGGCGGACCTGGAGGAGAAGGTTTGCTTTGTTTCTGGAGTCCACGGTGCCAACATGTTACTGCTGCGTAAACTGAACCAGCCTGTGTTTCTGTGTGTCCCAGAACCAGAACATGATGGACCTGAAGATGCGGATGGAAGAGCTACAGATGGAAAATGAATACCAGCTCCGCCTTAAGGACATCACCTACAACGAGAAGATCAAGGAGCTCTCTGACAAGTTCAGCCAGCAGATCAAGGATCTGCAGGCAGCACAACAGGTCACACATAGACTCAGCACCTGAACCTTCTAACCAGTTAATGCTTGGGCCTCAAGTGGGGGTATTTTTGTCCATAAACAGTTGAGTGTTGTTGGTTTTTTTTTTTTTTTTGGTTGCATAGTTTATGATGGGCATATTACAGCAGCTGAAGTTGAATCAGCCTCAATTACAAAATTAAAAGTGGAAGGGCGAGGCACAAAGGTTTAGATATGTCATCATTTTTATGCTTCATTGATTAGCTGTCCTGTAACTGCAGGCCCTAAAGACAAAGATGGAAAAGCAGGAACGTGAATATAAGGAGAGATCTGCAGAAGTCACTGAGAACCACTCTACAGAAGTGAAAGATCTGGGTAAGCAGAAGACAAAACCTGCACTTCAAGCATAAACACTGTCCAAAAACGGTTCAGTCTGATGAATCTGTGCGTCTGCTAAACCATCTGACACAGAGATATCCTACAGTCAGAAGCTGATCGTGGAGCTTGAGCGCTTCACGGATCTTCAGCAGAAATGTCAAAGGATGCAGGAAAACTATGAGGAGCGACTGAAGGACGCAGCAGAGAGTAGAAGCCGAGCTCTGGAGGAGCTGACGCAGCTCTATGAGGCCAAGCTCCAGGACAAGACCGAGAAACTGGCCCAGGTCAGGACAAGATGGGGAGGGGGAGGTGGTAAAGCAACCCCATGAGCTGTACAGATAAGATCCTTTACATGATTCTGTTTTGTACAGTGCCAGGAGGAGGCAAAACAGAAAACCTGTGAGTTTAAAGAGGTGATAAAGAAAATGGAGGAGAATGAGAAGCAGACGGTCCATGACATTAAGACCAAATATGAACAGGAGCTGAACACAGAGAAGGAGATCAGCATCAGTCTGAAGGGGCAGACTCACCTCATGGCACAGAAGGTAAACAAAGCTCTTCTCCTCTGTTGTTATGGAGTCCTTCTGTGCAGTGTGTAAGCTTGGTCTTCTTTTTCCCTCTGTGCTGGTGTGATGGCAGTTCTACAGTCTGCAGAGACAGATTGACGACAGAGTAGCCGACATAAACAAGCTGAAGCAGGAGCGACAGAGGCTGCTGGGTCTGATCCGATCCATGGAGAGCGACATCGAGGACCTGAAGAGGAAGATCTCTGGACTCGAACGCACCAACCAGGACAAGGTGAACGAGAGGAGAGGTTTAAAACATGTTGCATGAAAACAGATAACGTTCTGTATATGAAGGTGATAGGTCCTACAGGTAACATAGGCCAATACAATCCTGTTCAGTGTTTTTTTTTTCTCAGTTGCTGTGGTACTTTTCCTACATCTTTCTAAATAGTTGCAAAAGAAAAAATGTTCAACCAGTGCCCCACAATGAACTTCCTGCAAAATCCCACAACTTACTCATAAGCCTTAGTGTATCCTCAACATGCTAGGTTTTTTGTTTATATTTTAGAATTGTCAACTTTGGATTTAGCACACTTCTCCAGAGATATTATTGAAGTGCAACCTACTCCTCCAAAACTTTACCCTGAACACAAGGAGCAAGTCCTTGTGTCCACAAACAGCACAATCAAATGCTCTTTTGACAATAGAACAATGTACTCCAAGTATGTCCTCATGTCAGTTATGGCTAAAGTTTGAATTAACAATGTATATTTTTCTGTATGTTGTACATCTTTATCAACAGGTCAAAGATCCACATGCAGATGTGCAACGCGGTTCAACAAATAACTAAAATGTTATTGAAATGACCAAGAGCAATATTACATTTATGGCTGGGTATTGTTCGTTTCCACATATTCAATTTAAAAAAAGAAAGAATATACACATCATGGTACAAATCTGTTTAATCTATTTTTTTCTCAATTTTTTTAACTCTCATTTTTATTTGCTCAAAGCAGTTTTATAGTATAAAAAAATCTAAACCCATTCACTCTGGTAAAACCAACCCTGAACATAAGAAATCTCTATATTGTGAGAATCAAGTTCATTAAAAATGTATAATAATAATAATAATAATAATAATAATAATAATAATAATAATAATAATAATAATAATAACTAAATCAAAAAATGAAAACACTGTCCACACTTCTCAATTCACACACAGGATAAGACCATCGCCAGCTTGAAGAAGAAGAACCAGGATCTGGAGAAGCTCAAGTTTGTTCTGGAGTTCCAGGTGAATGAGTTGAAGAGTAAGATTGAGCCTCAACAAGATGACATCAGTGAAATGAAGGGGAGGATCCAGCAGGTATTTCTGTCTCTGTTGGTCTGTTTGTGGACGACATGGTTTAGTTATAATATCATTAAAGACGAAAAAGGAGGAGGTAGTGAAAAGAGGCAGAAGTGGAAGTCAAGAAAGCAGAAAATTAACAGTGTATAGCAGAAAACCAGTTAATTACAAGCAGTTTCAACACTTTCTGTAAATGGTAAACTGATAAAAACAAAACAAAAAATCCCCACTTGGATTTAACTAATCAAATAGTTCCCATCCTTCCATGGGATCTTCAAGCATCAGTTGTAGGGAGCATAAAGACTTGTTTTCAATGGAACAAGGCCATGCGGTCTGATGAGTCCAGATTGACCTTGTTCCAGAGTGACTGGAGCATTAGGGTGAGGAGATGTGGATGAAGTGATTACCCATCACGCCTAGTGCCTACAGTACAAGCCTGTGGGGGCAGTGTTACGATCTGGGGTTGATTCAGTTGGTCAGCTCTGGGTTCAACGGCATCACAACTCCAAAAATATATACAATATCTACAGTATACATCCAGTGCTCATTTTATGTATGTTAAAATGAGCACTTAGTCATTTTAAGGATTTGTAGATATCTGAGTTTTGAGCGGTAGTTTTGAAATCCACTTTCTCTTAATAACAATGTCATTGGGAATATCCTCACAGTACATGTTTTATCGATATCTGAAATGCTTAGGGATGTGAAGTGTGGTTCAGTTGTAAGTTAAAAATGGCTTACAGAATTGGAAGTGATGTGTGGTTTGTGTTGTTGGACAGCTGGAGGAGGAGTTGGTGAATATGGATAAGTCCAACACCCATCTGAAGCTCAGCATGTCTGACCTGAAACTCAAACTGAGGGCCAGAGACAAGGAGATGCACAAGGAGATGCAGAAGGTCAGCAAACACACAACATGTGGTTCCTACCAGTACTGTAATAACCTGGTGACAACCTGTGGATTGTTTGACAAGTGGGTGGAACTTTTAATTTTTTTATTGTTCAGATGAAGGACTTTGAGACACAGCTGCAGCGGCTGAAGTCAGACCTTCATGAATGTGTGGGTTTCCTCCAGGAGCCAAAGAAGCTCAAAGAGTGTGTGAAGACTATCTACACTCGATACGTACAGCAGACTGACGTGGTGAGTGCTCCTGTGGACCATTTACAACCTAACGCTGTAAAAATCTCGTACTTTTAGTAAGTGCAAGTTTGTGCGTCTGTTCCCAAGGTGTTGAAAAGTAGTGTAGAAGAAGAAATCCAAGAGGCGTTCTGTCGGCAGCGCGAGCACCTGGAGAAGACTGTTGCTTTTCTGAAGATGAGATTGGAAAAATCTGCCGAGGAGAATGAGATAGCCTACGTCAAGATCATGAGGGTAACTTAGACTAGTCATGTCAACAGTTGCTTTTCATTCAACGATGAGAAAGGACTGGGGGTTAGAAATGAAGTCAATGCACAGTATCATACAGCTGTAATTCCACTGATGTCCACTAGATGGTGACTCCAAAAGGCCTGGCTCACACAGCCTTACACTGAACTTCTCCTTAAATCCATTAAGACAATCATCAGACTTTTTACAGGAATCATTCATCTCCTCTATTTTATTTGGGCTCTCTAAGTATTCTGATTGTCCGTCTTTAAATTATAGTTCATTAATCAGATTGAATGGAAAATATACGCTTTGATTGACAGGTGTGACTGACAGCTCTCTCTCCTACCAAGCTAGACTTTCGGAGCGGCAGTTTATTGAATAAAAATGATATTCTTTCCTGACAAACAACTCAGCTCTAGTTGTGGATAAGAGGTTACACTAAAAAGGCCGTCAAATTACGTAGCCATACAAAAGTTTCTTGAAATGTACTGTTTTATACCATGTCACTCAGCTAGCATCTAGCATTAGCAGACCCCTTTGCTCCACCCTCCAGTGGAAATTCAGTTACAGTACATCTGGATATGGTGATAACAACAATGCAAACACTTGACATCGAAACTGCAGTGTAAAAACCAATGTGACAACTCAGCAAATCCATTTCTTATGTACATTCTATGCTCAAACTCCAGCAGAGAGCAGAGTACCGAAACCCAGGGCAGTTCACTGAGGAATGGTGGTTGAAGTCTGAAATTCAGTTCTGGTTCCAGATAATAGAGTACCTATTGTTTTTAATCCAATTAACTAGGTTTGACACTATTATTCATTGTCCTGGTTGGTAGGAGAGTTTGCAGCTTAGTGTGTTGACTAGAATAATAATAAGCTAATAGATGATTGATTTATTGTCGTCAAATGTACGTATTTGAAGTAAGTAAGTGATTCTAAATGACTGCCATTTAATTTGTTTTTGAATTACGTCAGTATAGAAAGAACACTCATCTTAAATTCAAGAGCATGTTTTTTCCCTACACATTTTATGAGGTTGATGACCCTCTTTCCTCCATCACTGATTTAGAAGCTTCATTTTGGTCTTAGGGTACCTCCTTTGAGGCTCGTAGCCCTCAATTTATGCTCCGCCCAGTCGAGGGGAAACCTTATTTTTGCCTCTGACCATTTCATTTTAAAAAGTTCTCTCGAGTAAATTGGTCATTTATCTGTGAATATTGATCTGTTCTGCAGGAGAATGTGGCTCTAATCACTGAAATCAATGAACTGCGTAAGGAGCTGCGTTCAGTGAAGAATCAGGCTAAAGAATGCAAGCTGATGGGCTCAAAGAAGACCAGTAAGTCTCGTCCAAGCTCAGAGGAAGGACCCAAGAAGGAACCGTCACCTGACGAGGCCACATAACTTCAAATGACCTCCAGGAACTTTGACATTTCTACAAGGGCGAAAGAGTTACACACCAAAGTCCTGGAATTACTCTCAAGTCTTTAAAAGTACATTTTTTTTGCATCAAGTTCATAAATCACTGTACAAATAGCATCCAATAAATAGATTATTTCACTCAAATGTATTGGGAATATTCTGAATGATGTGATTATTTCTGAATGTTGTTTGCATTTCTTTCTTTTTTTGTTAACATAACTGAAAAGACCTTTTTTGCTACGGGAAAGTTAAAATACTATAATATATATTTACATTTGAATAAATGTAAGCCAAATAATAAACTTTTAGGACTTCTCACACTTCTATAAGTGTTCAAATCTTATGATGAGAAATACAATTTACAGAATTTCCCTGTTCTCACCAATAGGGTACTTAGTTTATGAGCAGTATTATTGGGAGTATAAGGAAATTCACTGCTGCTGGCAGTGTTGGTGCTCTCTGCAAACATGGCTGTTACATACTAAAATGTGAAAAACTTATTTTAAGTACAGGATCGTTGACAGATGACAGTTCATTCTATCCAATACTCCCAATGATCATTTCCAATATAACTCAGTAGCATCACTTTAAACTACAGCCACCAGAGTGTACCAGAGGACCTCAGAAGACAAACGGCCTGCCCATTGAATAATTAGCTATTTTTCCCTGTTTGTAATGTTGTCAACTTGAAACTGCAACAGCTGTGTTTGCTTTTGTTAAATACAGAGCACATAGGAAGAGACCTTTGTCATTTCAGACATTAACCCTAACAGAAATTTGATTCAGTGTTGATATGCTTGTACAATAGACAAATGGAAAATATTAAAACACCGTATGGCAACAGTGAGGTAAGTCTACATATTAAGATTTATAAGTAGAGTAGCTATTATTTTGAAATTATGAATGAGATTGCTGAGAAAATTTAATTAGGTTGCGTGTTTGGGTCAGCAAAAATCCTAGAATTATCTATAGTTATTTTTATTCATTTATAAAAAAAAAACTCCCCATAATTCAGATTTTTAAGTAAAATTCCATGTGAATGTGTGTGTTTCTGTACATTTAGGATAAGATAAGAATGCAGGGGTCCGTCTTTGGTCACGTGACATGGTCGGACCGCTTTACAGGACAACATGTCTGGTGGCTAAGTTAGCTACAGAGCTAGCTGTACTTAGCTGACCTAATGATGTGGCTACAAGAGAAACCCCGATTCATAGGTGCTATCAATAGAACAACCATGTTTCCAGATAAGTGAACGTAGTGTGTCAGAAAACTTATGTACCACACCGGACTCCAAGAACATTAAAACGGTAAGACAAGCCTTGTCGAGCTACTATGTTAGCTTCAGGACTATGAGCTAATTAGCTAGCGCTAAATCTTCCGCTTGCAGCATCAGCACCGCTATGGCTCCCTCAGGGCTGCACAACACTAAAAAAGTCAACATTAAGTGTTTGCCTGCCAGAGTCACACTCATATATATAGCAACCACGTTAATTTAAGTAAATGCAAAGGTCGTCGTTAATTAAGAATTACAGTGGATGCTTATTAGCTAACACAACCGGTTGATGTTGATTTGTGTTCGCCTTTGACAGAGAGGAAGTTAAAACTTGGCAGCCTATGACTGATTATCAACAACCTGGTTAATATTAACACTACTGTAGTTGTGAAGTCAGGAGACAGGTGACACGAAACTGTCAAGAGTATTCATACTATCAGCTGCCAAGATTGTCATCAGCGTTTCGATATGTATATTAATCGATCATAATAATCATGATAAATGTCAAATCAATTTTCCGCTGTTTTAATTTAAAGGTTGACTTTTGAAGCGAGAGAAAGTTGAAAAAGCCAAACATTATTTGTGGTTGATGTAAATTTACAAAAGTGATGAACAAGACTCAAGATATAAATGATGTAATAAGATGAAAATGAAGGATAAGGAAGCCATAAACAATGTAAATGATGAAACAAGATGTAAATAATGTAAAAGATGCTGCAAGAAAAAATCATATCTTGTGATTCCGTGCTTATTTTGTCAATTTTTATTGCTGTTTTTGCATCCTTTGTTTTAAAATAAGAAAATACGTGCAGTCTGAGCTTCTAATATGAAAATGACATAACCTATTGTTTGACGTGTAATAGTCTTCTTTGGGGTTGTGACATGTCAAACCGTTGTGAAGCAGTAGACCATTTTAGACATTTGAGGTAGAACATTCAGAACAATTAAGATGAAGTCTTTGTTTCATATACATGTACTTTTAAAAATTTATTTGAGTAAAATTAAGTAAAACTACACACCAATGAAACCTTTGTCGTATTTTAGCTGACAGTATAAACAATATAAACCCAAGAGACCAGTGGCGGCTCCTGACAAATTTCTCAGAGGGGGGCAACTGTTGTGATGATGGCTAAGATGACCCATTCAATGGGTAAAATAATAATAAATAAAAGTCACATAGCTATGTTACATTGCATTGTTTAATTAGGTTTTGCTTTTTAACCATGAGATGGCAACACCAGACATGACTTGTACATACTGTACATTATTTTTGTATAGCTATATCAAGTAAAATGTCTCATACAATAAATTTGGTCCCACAATAAAACACTTCCACCGTGGCCATCAACAGATACATTATCATCTACTAGTTTGCTCATAAAATCACTGTTAACTTAGCACAGTCTAAAATTTATATCCATCATCGATGCCATAGCGATAATCAAATCAAATTATAGTATCATCAAAACTGTAATTAAGCAAATCTTTCCAGAGCACATTCAGTCCAATCCCACTTTATTTGTTGATAAAGCACTTTAAAACAACCTCATATTCACTATATATTTGGCTGGGAATATGCAGTCAAGACAACTATTTACAATTCAACATTTGGAGAATACAACATAACACAGAGCTGCTGATTGGACAATAATATTAACACTTAGACCAGCAAAATAAACCCTTTTTTCTCTCTTTTTTTCGTGTGGCTTAAGGAGGGCGGTGCAGCCCACTATGAGCCAGCTGCTCCCGCAAGAGACTAAACCATGTTGGAATAATTATCATTAGCCTTTTATTACTCAGCCTTAGCTGTAATGTACAATACATCACTGCAATCAAAGATGACTGTCTCTTTCCCATGTAGGTTAGGTTTAGGTTAATATATATACATATATACTAATAATAATAATGTAGTTTGTAATATTTCCTCTTGGTCTCACATATTTGTCCTGTCTCTGTATTAGAGAACCAGACAGATTCCCACAGGTTTTATAGTGAAGGAAAGATGATTTTTGGGCGCATAATGAAAATTCTGCCCTTTTTTTTTAATACACAATTTGTGCATAAGGTCAGGGTTTACCTCCAGCTCTCTTGTAATGTATGTGTATGCTATGTGTCAGTCCTACCTGTTGCATAGAAGTGGGATTCTGCTCATTCTAATGCGACGCCTGTGTGTGACATGAGTGTTATCTGTTCTGCTCTTTGCCGTCTGATCAGAATCCCGTCTGACACTTTATTGCTGATTAACCATGCTGTGCGGAGCACCATCTCATCACCCATATTTCTTTATTGTCACGCTCTGTGGAAATGACTCTCACATCCCACACTCATTAGCGGCATTTGTGAGAAATCAAACTCAGCCTTCACACCACTTCTCATATCCACCAACACATCAGCCTCCCAGTGGACATGAGCTTATGGAGTCGACATGAACGTGTGAAGCATTTGGAATCATTTCAGCGAAACAGGAAAAGAGATTAATTATCGCTCAGTACATTGGCTTTGTTTCACATAATATTTGATACACATGCGTCACATTTGTAAAGAACACCATGTCTTTGAACAGAAACAATGCCAATCGGTGTCAGACTCCGCTGTACTGACTGTGGATGTGATTGGATAGGCTTCTTTCCGGCTGTATCACAAGAACCGCTGTCATGCTCGGATTTAGTGCCATATTAGTTTGTTAGGTGAAGTGTGGATTACAGTGTAGAAGAAGTCCAAAAGCAGTTGAGGATGGAAAAAGACAGGATCTAACTTTACACCATCAATTATTCACAGACTACAGGAGCCTTACTCTTAACACGAGTGGCACTGTGACCTAAATGTGACCTGTCTCTCAAGATGTAAAAGATGCTACACATTAAATGAATGATTGATGGTTAAATACTTGCGTCACTTATTACTGTCGTATTCAAATATTTAGATCACTGTCCTTAAATAACCAGAGGAAACATTAACTGGGAGACAAAACAGTATGTGACTAGAGGCGGAGTCTTGTTTTTCTATTTTCCATATTCACACTTATTAAAAAAATTTCAGTTTGAGTGACCTGAAATTGAGCCTCTTGTTCACATCATGTGGACAAGAGGAGTAACATGTTAATCTGTATCTGTGTGCACTAGGTGTGCATTAGGCTCTATCTAATGAGGAGGCAGCGGCTCTGCTCCTTCCTACCGATACACTCCTACACCTTTGAAGCATGGGAGGGTTCATCAGGGTTCTACTTGCCGTCACTGTCACACTGCCCTAACTTAAGAGTCAGCGTACGTTGTAACTCGCCGCCTCTGCTGCTGTCCAGATAACGTTACAAAACTGGGAGCATCATCTCCCCAAACTCCTGCATAGCGGAGCACACTGTTTTCTTCTGGACAGTGCTGAGGTCAGAGCCTAGGCACAAAACTCTACAGTACATACACATAATACATTTATATGATCTATGTCATGTCTTCACCGAGTACGTTTAAGCAGCATGTCACTTTATAGTGAGATTTATAGTGCTGACATTTATCACTGTTAGTCACATTTTAATCACAGTTTCACGCTGAGCAATTATATAATTACAAAATCTGCAGTTTAAAGGTAAAGTTTGTGGATGGTGATATTTTGGATCCACTGAGCAGAGAGGAACAGTGTTAAAAGCACTAAATGAAATCAGCCATTTTAAAAAAAAAACAACAAAAAAAAACCCTTTTTGTAGTTGTTATTGTAGTCTAGGTTTGCAAGATTAAATTTTGGAAAACAAATCCCATTTCAGCATAATCGGCAATCTGCATTTTGATTTATAACCAAGTTGACTCAAATTACAATTGCAGTGTGCTCATTGTAATCGCAAAATGACATTTTCACCAAGGTGCAGCCCTACTGTGTTGGACACTTTATTTTGAATTACTTCAGTTACTTGAACTATGACGAGCTAGTGTGTGTTGTGTTTTACTGATGAGTGGGGAAAACATGTTCCTTTTGCTTAAATAAACTTATTGTGGATCATTTTTAATGTGTTTCACCAGTCAGAGGACGTAAAAACAATGAGGTTGCCTGTTTCCTTCTCCACTAATTCTTTTTGGTCTTATTATATTTATATGTATGTTAGTACAGATACATGTTTTCAGTAACACATGCATTTACACTGGTCAACAAGTAAAACACCTTCAGAACAAAAGAAGTGAAATTTTAGCAGTTTGAGTCATTTATAAAGAAAAATTAAGACTTGTGTAAGATTTAGCACATTTAATCTCTGAGGCAGATTATATAGAAAAAAAATAAATAAAAAATAGAATTGACCAGTGTAACTGAAGATGTGTATATACTGTATTTATGAAAATGCTGGATATATGTTCAAGGTAATAGTTTGTTCATATATTCATGCATGAAATTCACTCGAACAAGCTGTTGTGAAATAAGTTTTTATAAAGTGTGTCATGAGGAAAAACAAGTGCTTGGGTGTTTTTTGTTTTTATTTTAGATGGTTTATATTTTCCTCTCAATGGCTTCTTGAGCTGCAAGATGAAACTGTTGGCAGGAAAGGAAGAGGCAAAGGTCAGGGAATCATTTGGCCATCAAAAACTTAGCATGTGAAGTACAGCGACCCTGCTCAATTGTTAATGGAGCACATTGAGGCTCAGAGCTGTAAAGGTGCACAGTTTCACTCCTGTAACACCAGTTAGCACCAGTGTCGAGGCCCATTAGGGCTTAGGGTGTAATGTGAGAAACACTTTGGTCTGTGGAGTTTAGTTGACACTGTGTGAGGAAACAGAAATCACATGTCAACGAGTACAGTCTTAGCACAACAGCCAAACAATAGTAAGTGGATGTATTCCCTCAAATTATTGATCAGCGACATCATAAAACTGCAGGCCATTCTCTAAAGTAGTGTGAGACGGTTCTACATGTTGATCAGAAATCCAGGTTTCTGGGATGTGTCGCCGCTGATGTTCCACAGGCCACGCCCATCTGCTCCCAGAGGTGTCGTGGTCACAGACTGACACATGAGCTGCTGACATGGTGGCTCAGTTTGCACATTTGCCTTCTCCCCCGAGTTCTCCTCCTGCCAGGCAACAGCGCTCACATCGCTCATATCTCACTTATGTGCTCACCTTGTTATCAGCTGAGCCATAGTGCTTTTTCACTCTGTTGTCCTCCTGCTGGCTTTTCTAATTTTTTTTTTTCCCGTCTGCCTTTGACACCATGTTTATTCCCACCTTTCAGCCCCTGCCATGGCAGCTGGTGTCAGCATACTGAGTGACCTGCCTTACTCCATGACTGGAGCCCACAGTGGAGAGATCAGCGCAGAGATGGAGACAGGTAGGAGAGTGCCGCAGCACGCAAACGACACAAACAGTCGAGTTTTTGCAAAGAACAGGTCTAGAAAAAAAACAACCTTGATTTTGGATGCCTGTTCATGCTATTTTAATGTAGAATATTAATAGATTCAGAGAGTTTTAGCATCTAGAGATCAATATTCAGGTGTAAGAAAGTGAAGATTTATCCCAGTGGTTTGGTGTGTGAAATCCAAGCTCCAAAAGTTGCTTAAGTTATCAATTATTAAATAAATCAACAACTACTTTGATTAATAGTTTGAATAATTAAAAAAAAATTGAATACTATGAATACAGCTGTTGTCGTTCTTCCTTTATGACAGTTAACTGACTACAGTTGGGTTGTGGATCAAATAAGACATTAAATAACATCACCTTGAGCTTTTGGAAACAACAACTGGCAATCTCCACATTTTCTAGACCAAATAACTAATTGAATTGGTGAATTGGAAAAATTAATAACAAATTAATCAGCTCTCAAAATCATGGTAATGTGCAGCTTGTACATACTGATTCTGCAGATCTCTTTAACAAAGGTATAGAAAAATGATAGTTTACAGCTAAACTGAACCATGGTGCTGCCAATAGTTTACCAAAGGCATCGTCAAAGGCATGTTGGGTGTGGATCTGTGAGGACCGGCGTGAACTACATCAGGTCGACTGGTTAAAGAACAGCAGGATGTCATCTAAAATGAGTCATGACTTAAAATGGATTAGAAACATTTATCATCAAAAGCAGTGACACATGATCAACAATTTAAGCCTGTATTTATTTTCTTAAAAAAAAAACAACAATTAATTATCAGTAAAACTAACAGTGTTATCTTCATATGAGGTGTTTAAAATATTCTGATTTTGATTTGAATAAACTACTGGACTGGTGACAGAGTGAGTTGATGGAGACCTGAGGAGCTTTTGTTGTTTTCGGTGTCGGCGGTGACTGTGCTCTCACGTTGAGACTGCCGCTCAGCGAGGCCACGGGATCGTTTCACCTTTTGGCTTCAGTTTGATGCTGGACTGGCTGCTCAATTGTTGAGCTCACTTCAAGCACAATGACGGCATTACAATTACAGCGTCTTGTCTGAACTCAGTGAACGCTAGTCCTCTTAATGTCACTGATACTCAGATACAACCAAAAAAAACACCAACATGTTAATATTAACAGTTGTCATGTTTCCCACAGTAATATGTTTTTACTCAAGATAATTTATATTTTAATGAGTTTACTTTGTTTAAAGCAGCTTATGACAAGGTTATATCATTATTAATTAATTAGAATGAAGATTTCTTATTTGTTTCACTCAATAGTACTTTTACTCAGATGTTCAGTTTATCTAGTCATTTTTTAATAATTTCTGTGCATGTCAATTTTTCTTTTCATTAGTCAAGGTGTAACTTCATCCTATTCCCAATTAATCACTATCATGTCAGGTACCCAGTATCTGTTGACCTCTAGTAAAATGTAGGTCTGCAAAACCCCCAAAATTGAAACTGACCTCAATTTAATGCTGAATTCAATTGCTTTTTTATTATTATTATTATTATTATTATTAATAATAATAAATTGAACTTTTTAGTTACTTGTCTTAGTCTTATTTTTTATCTGCTTTCTTTTTTCACATTTAGCATCAAGTTTGTAGTGACAATTGCATTTTCTGTCAGTTTTTTTGAGATGATTAAATTTTCAGGAAAAAAAAAACACACACACCTTCCCTCTGTAGCTGTTTCCTCTATGTCCATTTCAGAAAACAAAATAAATCTAAAGATAAGTAATCTGACACCATTTTATGTCACTGTGGGAAAATTAAGCTGAAATATCTCAGTTATGGGAGCTTCCATGTTGAGTCATGGGGAAGAGCAGTAGAGTCACATCTGATGGAATCCTGACAGCGATCTCTAATTTACCCACCCACGCCTATGATGGGACAAAATCTCCCACCATGGGGTAGATTTTCTACAGTCTGTAAAGTGAGTTTAGGAGGTGCTGAAGTCTTTGTTTCCTCTCAAAGCGCTTGAATATTCTGAAAGGTTAATATGGAATTTTTGACCAATGACGTCAAAATACTACGACACACTGAAGCTTTAAGCAGAAAACAGTGTTTCATTGTTGACCCTCATGGATGCTGTGTGTTGGAGCTGTGCAGCATCAGATGTTCAGCCTTTTGAATAAACAACAACCGCATTTTCCTCTTTCTGTTATAAGCCGCCTGTCTCAGATCTGTGCGTGTGCAACATTCGCCCCCATTCACCTCCCACTGACGACTTTGGAGTTGGTTGTCATGGCGACACTTCAAATGCTGCTGATGAACTGATAGGTTGTATTTGCGTCTCTTTACCAATGGGCGATTGTTATGTGATGATTCACCGTGGGCACACAGAGCGCTGAGCCCGGCACCTTTGTTAGTTCAGAGATGTTTGCACCGCAGACGGCAGCAGCGCAGCCCGCACTCTAACATGATGCAGCACCACAGAGGAGGACGATACTCCTTGGCAGGGGAGATGACAGGCGGCGGCACCAGGAGACACGACCGCAGGCACTCAGCCTCAGACATCCTGCTGAAGGTCCTGCAGCGTCGACGAAGCTCAGCTCTGGAGCTCCTCTCCTCCTCCTCACACAGAGTGATGGTGGCCGTCAGCGTGAAGCAGACTCCCACCGAGTCCAGAAGCAGGAGATGTAAAGACGCTGAAGAAATCAGAGTGGCCGCAATGAGTTCTGCTACACCGGCGTCCAGGCTCACACTGTTTTAACGCTGTTTGTTTTCTTCTCCTCAGCCAACGCCAGGATCCCCACCGCGAAGTACACCAAGGTGGGCGAGACCCTCAGGCATGTCATCCCGGGTCACATGCAGTGCTCCATGGCCTGTGGAGGGAGAGCCTGTAAATATGAGAACCCCTCTCGCTGGAGTGACGAGGAACAAGCCATTAAAGGACTCTACTCATCCTGGTACGTCTCTGTGGACTAGTTTAACCTCTGCTGTTGTTTGTAATTGTGGGTCGTCAAAGGTTGCATCAACAGTTGCATAAAAAGTCAATACATTGGTACTGATGATTTCCACTGGAGTCATGTTTTAAAGTGAAGAAATGGCAGGCTGACATTAGTAAAAAGTATAAAATGCATGTCCCAACCCACTTTGGTATTTTTGGGCAGCACAGTTAAGAACATTGCAGTTTTACTTCACTAAAATTGATGCTTCTCTCTGGAAGGAGATGGAGGAACTTCAGCTAAATCTGCCCCACCCACACACCTGTACTCAGCAAACATCAAAAACCTTAAAAAGAACACAAGAAACCCTATAGTGACAAACATGGTTGCAGGAAACGCCCTCTCTCTGTCTTCAGTCTAATATGGAGGAACGACTCCTTGTCTCCAGGAAAAGCAGATGGGGGATTTAAACTTAGGGCTATGAAGAGGCTGG
>JAPQRQ010040432.1:0-25321 GCA_037367365.1 Apogon talboti | reverse complement strand
TATATATATAGCGAGAGAGAGAGAGAGAGAGAGAGAGAGAGTGTGCAATAGAGGTAAACATATACTGTATATGCATATGCAAGGTATGAGATACATGCTCATCCGGTCATATTTAGTCCAAATAACTATGTTGGTTTCTGCATCATTAATGTTTAAACAAGTGTGACCTAAAAGGCATGTCATGTCATTCATAATCATTTATAATGAATAAAGGACAGAGGTTATGAACCAGACACATATGCAAACATTTTTAACTGAAATTCTAATGATAATTCTAGAAATAGAAGAATACTGGTCAGCTTTTGAAGAGGATTATGACCACAGGTGTATTTCTATGTCATTTGGCATCATTTCATTTTCCACAAAATTACATGCACATATATTGTTTTGGGAGTGATTCACATTCCACTCATTTAGGAAAAAATTAGGAAGAATTGTTCTTCCACTACAATAAATTTCTCATAAATGTGATCTATAAAAGTATTGGAGATTTGTATGTTTACATGTGTTTAAGGGTTACGGTTTACTTGCCTGTAAATGTCGCATGAAAATCTTGCAAACATATTAAATGTTTTCTAAACAATCAGGAAGAATAAGAAAAAAAGCTGCATTTAAATCAATTTTCTATAAAATAGTTTTCTTAATAATATGTGGCACAAAAAAGAAACAATACAAATTCCAAGAGCAAAACATCAAAACACCACATTAAATGGCTGTTAAGTTGAGTTGTTACAGGTTTAATGATTATTTTTAAAGGTGTCAATCTGAGGTCACTGTTCCTTAAATAGGTCATTATGTGCTGTTTTTTGATGTATTGAAACACCCAGTTAATAGCTTCTAAAGATATTACAACCCAATTAATCAAATAAATATATAATAATCTATTCAGATCTTTTTTTAATGGTATGTCTACTGGATAGTCTAGTTTCTGCTGTTTCTTTTTTTACTTGTGTTTGTAGCTTTATTTCAATACTTAAAATGTGATTATTATTATTATTTTTTTTTACAAGACACATTTACTGCCACCCACCCTGCAGAGATAAATCCAGTGCATTTGGAAACTACTGTATGTAAAAGTAGACAGAGGGAGCTACTACTTCCTGTCCTGGTTTCACCACCTCCCATATCTTTAACGATTACACTTGGACTCAATTTGCTCTACATGGCATATTTACTCACATAAGACTCCAAAGACATTTTGACAATTCTGTAAAAAAAAACAACAAAACAGACAAAGAGGCATTTGCCTGTGGCATTCACAGGCACAGCGACATGTTTTCAACAGCTGCAGGAACCACCAGCCAACCAACCACCAACGTGTTTGGCCGACGGTCACCGGTTAACGCACGAATAAAAACACAAAAAACCACGAGGAGTCTGTATCATCACCGGTAGAGTTGGAAGTAAACTGTAATCAGAGCAAAGACAAACCGAGCGCTTCAGGAGGATGAATTCCAAAATCCAACCTGCCAGCTCTCAGGCCAACAGCTATTTAAATCTTGGCTAAATAAAGCAAAGACAGCTGCTTACCGAGTCTGCCACAAAATCTTCCCTTAACAGTTTTAACACACAAAATCACTGGCTTTGACTCATTCGGACAGCAAAAGGAAAACCTTTTAGCTGATTTGCTCACTTCCAACCATAGAGGAAAATTATATTATGCAACCTTAGATAGAATTTTCCACACCCTTTACTCTGTAGAAGGAATAGAGTGGGCTGTGAAGTCTCTCAGACAAACCTCACTTGACCTGACATATAATCACTGCACGAGGCCGAACAGCTTATTGCTACAAAAGCTAACAGGATTAGCAAGTTACATTCACTCGACCAAATAATAAATATACAAAAACAGCTATCAGGATAGGACTTATAATGATATTTCCCACACAGTTATGGCTTTCATAAAACTTAATCAAAAAGCTGATTCCTACATACTGTACACACTACTGGTAGAATTTCAGAAACTTTAACCACAATTAGAGCAGTGATTCTCATCTGGTGGGTCATGACCCAAAAGTGGGTCACAAACCCGTTTTCATTGGGTTGCGGGCCTTTGTCTGGGCAAAAAATAATGTCCTGTGCTTTATTTTTTTATGGAGCTGAGCATCACCCACCCACACTCCCCAACTGTAGGTGGCAGTAATAGACTGTAATGCTAATTAACACCAGACATTTCACAGCATAAAAGAAGACCCAAATGTTTTTTTTTCCCATATAATGGACAAACTCAGGTATGACAACGACTACCATCAGATATACTTTTACCAACATTGAACAAAAACCTCGGTGTGTTTAATTCTTGAATAAGTGACTGAATGCACTTTTAATTTTTAACTGAGTGCACATTTTTGATTTTGGTTAAAATGTACTTAATATAGTGTTAAAGGGAATATTTCCATATTTATCATCACCACCTGCTGGTCAGTTTGGTTTATCAGTAAACTTGTCTTCTGTGTTTTCATACTGTGATATTCTGTATTTGTTCAGATAACCCTAACCCTAACCCTAACCCTAACCCTCAGTGCGTGGTATTTGACGCATCGATTCAGGTTGGACAGGGGGCTAGTAATGGCATGAACATACACGTGGAGAGCTTATAATGTGTGCAGATAACATGCCAGTTAAAAGCGGCGTGTATATTTACGCAAGTCATCATATCAGGTTGGCAGAATGAAAGATTGAAGCCCTACTCAGTTCCTGATGTTTTTGCCTCCTCAACCCGGAAATCAATCTTGATGAAGCCATTGTGACAGATGTTTCAATTCCCTTGAATGCACATGGACGATTGAGGACCAAGGAGGCTCACTGCAGGGGCTGTGATGGAGGACCCTCCATCATATCTTTGCCGAAGTCTTGGGGAAGGAAGTATGTTCAGCAATCAACCCCATGACATGTGAAAAAGGCATGACATGTTTCTATTATACAAACTACGGCAGAAGCAAGACTCTAAAAATTAAATTTTTCGTCAAACTGAATTATGCTTTTTATTTAAAATGATATGATCAAAGATGTGTGGGTAAAATGTCTTCACCTCCATTCATTACTTTTTTTATAAACACAATTATCATTTTCCGCCAATGTTAATGGCTCATTGTACAATGTACACTGTGTTTGTACTTTGTACAATAGACCTTTAACAATGAATGATTTATTCTTTACCATGTATTATTTCATTTCACCTTTTTCAACTCCTGGCATAAATTATTTTGCAGATATGAATGGACTTTATGCACAGCCCCACTACTGCCTGAACTTAAACCAGCTCCTTTACTTCCTGCCTTTCATTATTGGACACACTGATTAAAGCCCATTGGATTTATTCAGTCCCAGGCTGATGTGTCACTGTGAATGTAGGTGACCACTGGAGGGAGTAATGAGCCCTCCTATGAAACTGAGGATAAGAACAGTTGAGAAACAACTTGCGATTATAGTCATACTTCCACTACTGAACACATCCCATAATAAGTGGTTCAGACTAAACTGACATTTCTGACCCTGTTTAGACGATTCCAAGCTGACAACACAAACCGTACAGAAAACAGGTGATTAGTGGTTTTACTGTGGCTGTGTCTAAAAACTGAGTTAACAGAACTATAATGTGAACCATCAGCTGACACATTTATTTGGCCTAACTATGAGTTTGTTTGAAGGAAAACTCTTGATGAAACTATAATACAGATATATTTCAACGAGTCTGTGTCTGCGCTGTTAAAAGTTGTTAATATTGATAATACATACACTATATAGACAAAAGTATTGGGACACGTTGAATTCAAGTGTTTCTTTTCTAACAGGTCTGGAATACAAAACAATAATGACAAATGTCATAATATAGTTTTATATTGTGATAAACATCATTGCATTGGTTAGTTTGGTTTAAATTGTTCTCTTTGCTTCCGAAATTCCTCAGAGATGGAAACCAACGACTGAAGAAATAAAAGACAATGAAAACACCAATGAAAATGAAACTCCACAGACAAGGTTATAGATTATCTGATATTACATTTTCATTATTATTTATTGTACTTTAAAGCAGTGGCCCCCAATCCCCGGGCCGTGGACCAGTACTGGTACGTGGGTCAATTGGTACCAGGCCGCACAGAAAGAATACTTAACTTGCATTATTTCCATTTGATTTATTATCTGATTCTGAACGATGTCTTATTTTGAAAAATGACCAAATTCTCTCCATCACATCTGTCTATGACTCACTCTTGACACATGTCTAGATGCCGCTACCTTCTTAAAGGGGCTGTTCCGGCCGGTAATACAATACATTTCCGCTAAACTGAAACCCCCAAGATAGCAAAATGAGAATCCCCCAGATGGGACCGTCTCGTTGTAGCGAAACAAGCTCAGGGCTCCCACTGATTCAGCATTATGGTGAGTTGTATTTTTCATGCAGTTTCTATTTGTTTTTGTGGTGTATCTTATGTTGAAGGCACGGTTAACCTTTACCATTACAACCACAGAGTGTGGGGCTGAGAGGCACTTACTCATGTTATGATGTTGATCTTATGAGGACGCTGCTAATAAAGTTACATACACAGTGGATTCATGTTTATTGTTATATTTAGAAAATACCTGTATCTTTTTATTTTGTTGTATTTATCTGCCACACCTTAAAGGCCAGTCCGTGAAAATATTCTCTGACATTAAACTGGTCTGTTGCACAAAAAAGGTTGGGGACCGCTGCTTTAAAGGATCTATTATTAATAGCTTCTTATTGGTTCAATAGGTTCAACATGTTTTCATTTACATGGCATGAAGACACGGCAATGAACCATTTCAGGAAATTGAAAGGGCTTGGATTCCACATCTCAAGCTTCTCTACAGTATGTATTCTGAGAGATGAAATACAGAGTAATTACTGTTTAACAATCACTGATGGGGTGCATGGGGCAATATGTTTTGTTTAAATTTTTAAAAAGAAAAAAATTGTCAGGACAACAACATAAATCAGACTCCAACCACCATTACACACATCCTGTTCATAGCTACTTATTGAATTCTATGGTATACTAATATCGATTAGTGCAGCTTTAAATGGAACGATTATCCAAACAAACAGATAGAGCTATTTTCTTGTTCATTTACCCGTTGCTAAACTGTTATTTGCATTGACTTGTTGTGACAATGCACATTCCAACAGTTTGTTTATGTCTGTATACAAAACACATTCACAATTCCATAATATAATGATGAGTCATTCATTGGATGCATTGGTGGATCCAGAAAAAAATGGGGGGGTCGGGGTGGGGGGGGGATGTCCAGGTGCAGAGATTCTGGAGATTTTGCCAGTTAGAAGGTGGTTCAAGTCACTTAAAATTGTAATCTTTTATTATCATACATTAATAAAATTAATGCAATTTAACCTCACTGATGTGACTACTTTTGAGTTTGCTTTAATAAGGTCGGCCTCAGTTATGCTATTGCATTACCATACCAAAATACCGACAGATTTATAGACATTATATTATATGTATAGTTCATGTAAATCAAGGGCACCTGTAGGTAAATCAGAAGACAGAAGATCTGACAGTGATCATGGATTATGATATGCATCATGCAAAACACATACTACATACACTCTACATGTTGCCTGTATTCTACTGCTGAACATGTGAGTGTGCAATTAACGTCATGTTTACACTGAAGATCTCCACTGACAGGAAATCAATATCTAACAAATGTAAGGATTAGTATAACAGTGCAGATTCAGTGTCATTATTGTCCAACATGTAACACACTACTAACTGGAACATTGGTTTTGATCAAATTGAGAACCTAAAAGACTCTGGTAATCCTACATGTTGTTGACCCTTCCACTGCCTTCGTATTGTGTATACAACTCTGCCACTTATCCCTCTGTCCTGTGTCCTCTGGGTTTTTTTTGCGTTGGTGTGGTCAAACTGTCACCACAATTTTTTGGGACATATATACATACATACATGTCCATATATACATATATATATATATGGACATGTAGGTCCTCCTGATCACTTCAAACAGGTGGAGCGCTTTAATTTTGTAAGACATCATTGTCTGTTGTAACAATTTTACATATAGATGTTTCCACTATAAACTGATGGTATAAAGTGGTTACTTACTTTTCTCCAGAATGTAGGAAATGATGTGTTGAATGCTCTGGAGTACAATCCCCAACCACCTCATGTAGGGCTATAAGCCTCCTGGGACCCTAAACTCAGCACAAAGTCAATCATTTTGATATCAATATGCAAATTTAGCCCCATTTTTGACCTTGGTATCCTAGGTGCTATTCACTTATACATCAATACAGAAGCCCTTTGCACACTCAGGAAAATTAAAACAGGCCTTGTGTATTGCTTTACTCCAGCCTAAACCAGTGGAAGTGCAAGATCCCAATCAACACTGCTTTAATTAAACATGACCTTCTGTATATCTTTACAGAGTTATGGTTCTAATGATCCCACATGTCACCTCTCAGATTGTGTATTTTGTCATGTATGTGTTCATTTCTGAACTGTGCACATTTGTCTTTTTTTCAAGTGGTGGCCCTTATTTCTGTACAGACTGTACAAAAGTAGAAATCAGGTCAGTTTTGCCATTTGGGGGCTAGATAATCTAAACTGTCTTGACCTCTGTGAGTGTGGGAGCATAGAGGATTATCCATGTTTCAGAATGAGCTTGTTGAAAGCTAAATGTGCACGCACTATGCATGATATTAGCATTTGAATGCTAATCAAGCAATCTCCATCTCTGGTTCTGTCTCTGTGTAAAGTCTGAGCTGTGAAGCTGTGACACACATTACAATAAGATGACTGAATACTGTTATTTAAATGTATGTGAGAAGAATATGGGTGGGCTTCTTTGTATAAGATACAACCCTATACATATACAACCCTTTGCAAAGATGTATCTGTTTTGCACAAACACTGTTTTAACATTATTCTTTCATGAATAAGGAAATTATGTGCACATGACTTACACTGTGTTCGGCCTAACATGACTCTTGGCCTGTTAAAGGAGACATATTACGTTAGCTACAGAATGTGGAGCACATTTTTTCTGGGCTGTGACCCACCTCTGAATCATGGGAGAGTGGAAAAGGAAAGTATTTCATTGAATGCAACCCCAGTAACAAGTGTATGCATGGCTGTATGTGCACAAATTTAACAATGAAACCACATTCTAGTAGTATTAATGAATGACATTAAAACATATTATCATAATGTGTGTCACTTCTGAAAACCACAGAGCAGTGTTACAATGGTTTTATATATATAATGTGTTTTATTTACAATTGCTTTAGATTTTTAATATTACTGTGTCTTATTTACAGAGACCTGTGTTTTTTAGTGTTTCCCTGACTCACCAAAAACCAGACTTTGCAGATACATATGTATTTACAGTTTACTACTGAGAGCTGAAATGCTTGACCTCACAGTGATGATCTCCACTTGACTCATTTTGTTGGCTTTTAAAAGCAGCTATGTGCACCAGCATTGATGTCTCTGGGTCAAAAAGACAGGCTGTTTTTAATTGGATAGACTTGTTGTATTACAAGATGCTTTTATGTTTATCACAGGCAAAAAATACTAAAATAATTCAAGGCGAAAAATTCTTTATAGGCAAATTGTCTTGAAATGTGTCAAATCTACTTATGTTCCATGTAAGTCTGTCATGCTTTCTTTATTGTGATTATATATATTTTTTTGTAATGGTTGGAAGTAAATGAATAAACTTTCTTTATATTTTTTTTATCAGTACTCCTCCAGTACAGCACAACAGCAGATGTTACACGAGGACATCACAAAGGGTGAATTTTGTTATAAAAGATAAAGTCCATTGATTTGATGGTGTCTAAAGCCTCATCTTTGACCTCTAGTGGTTACAATAAAAGCTCATTGCAAAAGGTTCTTTTGTAAGAATGTTATGAAGAGGACTTTTATTTCTCCCAGCATTCATCTGAGTATATTGTACAACTCCTGAGCTTTTGAAAGAGAATCTAGCAGAGTTTTCTGAAGGGAAAAGAAATGATATTTTCTGAAAATGACTGCATTGTTCAGAATAAATAGAACTGCGTATTGATAATATCAAATATTAATTCAAATATTAATTTCATATGTTTTTTGTTTTTTTTTTTACTTCCAATATGTGCTGTTTTTAGCATGAATATTTAAGTCTAGTGAGTCTATTTATGCTGTTTAATCCCACTGGGCACAGTTGTGACTGCATGTTCTTTTAAGTTTCCCAAAATTCATCAAGCGCTAGTTTTGGCTCTAAGTAAGAAATTAAACATTAGGATGAAAGATTGGATTGTCTTGATTAAAATCATCTTTGGAGTGAAAGATCACGTGACTCGATCAGTTTATTTCCTGGATGCATTTATGCTGCCTTCATGTGCTATGGGAATTAGAGTAACTACTACTCACGAACTCGAAAATTGCACATGAACGCCCCCTCATGTTGTATTTTCCATTGGGAAACAAGAAAAAAAAAGATACACAAGTTAACCAAGATGAAAATAACCTTTGAACTTTTCAACATGGCAGAGCGCAGGGGAGTAATTGTGAATGATAAACATTGCTTTTATTAACATTCTGCTGCTGTTAGCTGATGATTTTGCACATTTATAGTGTACACAATTTACACAAAAAAAAGTGTAGTTTTTATGTTCTCCCTGTGTGTGTAGCTTTTCTCTAGGTACTCCAGCCTCCATAGACATGCATCAATAGGTTAATTAGTTAAGCTAAATTGCCAATAGGTGTGAATGTGAGAGTGATTGGTTGTTCGTCTCTATACATATCAGTGTATACATGTCCCTGCGACCTTCTTGAGGATAAAGTTCAGAAGATGAATGATTGAATGAAATAAAAATGCTGTAGCAGATTAATTAACATGTCCAAAACTGTTTTACCCAAGTAGCAGGTCACAATAAATTGCATGTCAGCCATTTTTCATTTCACTACAACAACAAAAGCACTTGAACACAACACACTGGAAATTTCAAATGCACAAGTGGAAAGAATCATCTTCTTAATACCAGTAGCGAACCGTGAGTGCTACTGTTGGGCCTTCACCTCAGCAATCACCACCAAGAAAAGACATCTTCACTGACAGAAAAATAAATAATTTTTTTAAAATGTAGGATGAATCGAAAGTGCTCCACAGCTGTAATCCTCTAATTAACGATGACGACCATTTCAACTACCCTCCTCAACCAGTAACCTGATCAACATAAACTTCACGAAAACTGGAGATCATTTAGACTACAAATAGAATTAACATAAACATCCTCCAAGACCACCATCTGGAAATATAAAATACTACTGTTACAGGGAGACCAAGACTCATTTAACCACCATAGACAGTGCTATGAAGTCACTGCACATTACAAATTACACACACACAGTGATCAAGTCAAATAAATTCATGAGTATCATCAAACCGAAATTCCATTTCAAATGCACAATACCCCCAAAATTTACACAAAGCTGGTAATAGAAGTCCAAAGAACTCTACATGCACAATAATTACACAAGGCGCAATGATTACTTCATTAAATACCTATGTCAAATAAAGGTAAGTCACAAAAACACTGGATGCCCCAGCATAGTAACAATAATCCCATATGAATAATAATCAAGCTGTCTTTTAACACAGGTCTACCTTATTACATGAGAACAAAGTCCATCCGTCAATTTTTCTTTGTGAAGCGGGTGATGGCAGCATCATAAAGTTTATCCTTTGACTTGAGCTCCAAAACAAGTCCTCTCCCAAAGCTCCCAGGCACTACTCTGCTGAGCATGCGCTGTTGGGAGAAGGCCTTCTAGAAGGACTACATCTTCTTTTTTTTGTCCCACCCACTACAAATCAAACCATGATTGGTCAATTCACCCGCCACTCTGAAACCAAAACACACAACTTGGCCTGAAGTCCTAACCAATCAAGGAGGCAGCTAACTGGGACTTGATAGATACTGACAATTCTGATTGGATAACATGTTTTTAGGACAGTAACCCTTTCATTACTTATGTGAAGGTGACAGTAGGTTTAATTTTAGAATGTATATGAGAAAACATTTATTAAATTAATTGCATTAAATGAAATTAAAAATACATTTTAAAATAGTTATTATTTTCTAAAGTTAATATTTGAATAATTTAATCCTGAAATTTCTTAGGCCTTCTCTGAAGGCGTAGAAGGCCCTGTTGGTTCCTGTGTGGTTAATACTTAAGCCTTTGCCAACACTCATGAAACATAGTCCTTGTGACAGTTATATGGCATCAGGTCATTTCCACATATACAGTATTTACTGTGCAGATGAACAGAGATGATCTGATGTGTACAACAAAAATGACAACAGTTACAGACCCTGAGCTCAGATAGGCAGAGTTAAAACTGTTTTAGAATCAGCTTCACAGAGGAATCGACTGAGCTCCAGTGAGTCAGTGAGCTGTCGGAGGCTGCAGAACACACCTCTAGGATTTTACATTGATACATTCAGTTTTTGATAAACATATATGAATTATTTCAACATAATAACACAACCACCTGCACCCACGTTTTAAAACAAGAAACCACTGTGGCTGAATTTTTAAACATGCAAGTTAATTTGTGTATAAATTAACATTCTTGACTGGTTTTACCTGTATTCTCAAAATATTGTACAGCTTATAATGTCATCTTTAAAAGGTGCGAGACATAAGTTTAATAAATCTTTCAGGGGTAATTGGAATTATATAAACATTTTAATACCTAAAAATACATTGAGGCAATGGTAACAAATGAAATGTATTTGTATTTGTAATGTGTTTAAAATCCTCCTCGTCCTGTCAGTATTATTAAACTTGTTTAGGTTTAACTCCAGGGATTTGTTTTTGTTTTTTTAGTACAGAAAAGGTCTGCAAAGATGTGAGGAAAAACCCACTGCTTACTTAGCACTTAAGCCCTTCAGAAATCTATGAACAACTCTGAAGACAAATGTAGAAAAGTGCAGCCTTGTCCTTTAAAGGCTGCCAAAACCTTTTCAGTATCTCACCCTCACCTCTCTCTTTCTTTTTCTCACTTAAACGTTTTAAAAATAGTAATGGAAAATCCCCAGTACAGAACAGTGTTACACAAAACAGACAGTGGTTGAGAAAACCATTTGTTCTGAAAATACTCCCTATAAATTAATCCAATCACGTCACTGCTTTGACTTTTGTAAACTGTCCATTTGAGCGTTTCCTAATCCCATTTTCTGTGGCAGTTTTTCCATTGTCAAAATTTCCTGTGATTGTCAGATACTGCTCCTTCATCGCTCCCACAGCTCCTTCTAATAGCATCTTTACTTGGTACTAACAGGATTTTGACAAGATTAACTGTCTCCCCTGACTTCTTCTGGAATTAAATCTATTTTATACATAAATGCATCCACAGAGAAACAGGTCATTTGTCACAAATATGCTTTAAGTGGTAGAATATCCCATCAAATCTCTTCTTTGCTTTGTGCTCATGATAACGCTCAACACTCAATTATGGACTGAAAAACATGCCACATGTGAGTTCACTGACTAATGGATGAACTGTGACGCAGTAAATATCGTTCTATTTTCTCTCAGAAACAGGCTGAGTGAGAGGTACGAATATGCGACAGCAAAACTGGGAGTGCAGATATTTATTGTGACTCACAGAAAGACGAGGCTGTCTCTTTGACTTAGTGTTATCTCATCGGCTGCTGCGCCGCAAGGGTCTGTGTGTGTGTGTGTGTGCATTCATATTTGTCTGTTTAAATGTGTTGTGTTTACATGTCTGCATGAGGATAGACTAGCTTACCATGCAGACCATTAATAATGTCTTTTTATTTGGGGCTTTGTGGCCGTGCTGTATTCAGCATTCGAGTGGTGGCTGTGTTCCACAAAAGTCTGTATTTTTACCACCAACACACTGTTATATTTAGTCTGTTTTTGTGAGATACTGTTTAATTGATTTTTTTTTCTTTTATTAAAGGCAGAGAACCATAAGAAAGTATATTTTATGCAGTGATTATTTGTTATTTTAACCAGTGAGTCAAAGCACATTTAGAAATGTATAATAATTCTATTTTTATTTGTGCCATTTAACCACTTTTAGCAGTTACCACAGCAACAGTGTGTTCTGTAATGGTTTATTTGAGATCTTCATAAAAGATCCTTTATCCACAGATCTATTTTAGTGCTAGAAATGACCTGGCTATAGTGACAATCCACAACAATACATTAAAAACCTGAATTTTATAGTTGGTCAAAAAGCTCAACGTATTACTTCTTGTCTTACAAATCCAGGGGCAAAGACCTGGGCTCCAAAAAGAAGCCAATGCAGATGTATCTTAAAGTTGTAATAATGTAATTTCCCAGTTTGAGATCCACCCACCCATCCATCCATCCATCCTGAAAGATGACATATGCCTAAAACTTGGAAAGTACATCTGTCCAAAACTTTTCAGATGTAGGAATCCATTCATACCCTTGCTCTTGTGCACATTCCCTTGGTACATCCCCATTCGTTTGCTGCACATGCTCCTTGGACCACCATGTCTCCCTCCATTAATAACTATGCAAATGAGTAGAGAGATGTGTGGCGTGTTTTTACCTTTTGTCCAAATAACAATGGCAAATACATCAGCATTGTTAAAGAGGAAGAAGAATTTGAAATATGAACTTGAATTTGAAAAAAGAAATGGATGTTCTTGTATCGGACCAAAAAAAAAAAAAAAATGTTATGAAATAAAAAAAGTATAAATAATATCAACAACAACAGCAACATGGTGTGGGAGAGTGTGATTAAGGCTGTAAATACAGCAGGATTGGAATTTCACACCACAGCTGACTTTGGCCCAACATCAATGTTGATGTAAAATATCAGAGTTGTTTCAGCCATGGGAAGAGGCCCAGTGATGAGGAGATAACCCCACATGAGGAGCTTCAATCATCGCGGAAACAACGCTTTCTAAGATCCTATCACCAGTGACATGGATATGTTGGATTTGTACCTGAATCCCAAAGTACATAAAATAAAAACATGATTTAGATCTTGCATATTCACAGCAGTTAAAACCAGCCAGAATTGTAGTGCCATGTTAGATACATCATAACCCTTCAAGACCCACAACTTCCAAATTATATATTTTTTGTCTTTCCCAAGCGATACATCACTGTTTAGAACTGCGCAATATTATCCTCTACATTTAGCATTTTCCTATATTTAATTTTCTTATCATGTCGATGTTCATAAAACGTCAGAGTAAATTCAAAGGTTTTTAGCTCAAATCAGAATACAAATGAGGGAAAAGTGACATATTCAACAAAATATATAATTAGTGGAACATAAAAACAAATGTCTTCAATCGCCAGGACTTATCGACCTCCATGGGATTTACTGGAGAATCATTGTTTTTAGAAGATGATGGTGTTTCCACGTTCACAACAAAGCCTCTGAATGTCCGAATGAAGTTAATAAACTGCATTTTACCTCAATTATTTACATGTATTGATAGGATTAGTTGTTCAGCAGGTACTAAATTTTAGATCAGTTGATGCCTTTTGGTGGCAGTGGATGTTTGAGTCTGTATGGGTTAAACAGACTGGAAATGAATTAATAGAGAAAATGTGGAAACACAGGGGTGCAGCATCACACACATGGACACCATCAGCGACTATGGGTCAGGTGTCAGGAATGGACGAGGGTCACGGATGTAAGGCCGGGATCTCTGCTGCAGCTGACTGAATCACCTTCCGTCTCAGCTGCTGAGGGACGCCGGTCTGTATGTGTATGTGTCACCGATGCACAGAGATGCATCTTCAAGTGACATAAACTTTTAATTTAACTACGGATTTATTTTCTCATGATCAGTATTAAGGCATTTTACATGTGGGGAAATCTGGGTTTGTTGCAGCATTCATGTGTAAAGGTTATTACATACTTTGTGAGATCAGAGCAATTTGTTCTCTATCTGGGATTTCTCGCAGCTTGTTCTCTGCTTTTTCTTGTGTGGTGTCCGACAACTATTGTGATTGATCAAAAATGTGGATGTGGTTAAAAAAGGTTAGAGGTTAACTCGCTTTCTATCCCTGTAGGGTATTTCCGTCTCTGCATTTTATCCATCCTAATACACACAGTAAGTAGCATTAGCATTAGCAATTAGCATCAGCTCATTACACACATTGGGAGCTGACATTGAACGCACTCCAGATCCTCATCAGCACCGTGGTCAGGGATACTGACAGAAGAATTAACTGGTAAACTCAACACACAGAAGTTCAGGTCGAACTGAGGAAAGTGGAGGACTTCCCAGAAGATTTAAAGAAAAAATATTTTGGTGGTTATAGGCGAGATTGAGTGCTTTGTGGTACTTGCCTTGCCGCACCCTTTTTCACACAAAGTCAATTTTTGTGCATCCTGATGTTTATGTAGGACATTGTGTGCGTAACATTTTCATGTGTACATATGCTTTGTACATGAGGCCCCTGGGTAGGTACAGGCATTTTCATAATCCCTGCAGTGGGCAATCTGTTGGTGTCTGATTTATTATTATCAGTGGTAAGAGGTTGAATCTTTTCTTTTTTTGACTCAGACAATTTCAGCTTCATGTCCATTTAGGTTCAGCTCGTATTGTTAAGCCTCTTGAAACTGCATTGCTGATTACATAGTTCAGAGGACTGCGATGTGAAGTGTCATAACTGATCAAAGAAAAAAAAGCTTGTAATGTCTGTCAAAGTCCTACTTAAGTTGTTAATGGGTGAAATACTCATTTGCTCAAACCCTGGCCTTTGTGGAGCTTTAACAGGTTATCACCACTTTTTCTCATCTTCATACTGCACAGAACCTTTTTTTTAAATTTCTAAATGTACATTTTATAATCGGAATCAGTCAACCCTGTCTCACAGAAATTACATTTACATTCAGCTAAATTCACTCTGTCATTTATTCCTTTTCCGAAACACTTGGTCCTCTTCAGGGGCTGGAGCTTCATTGTTCCAATCATCATTGGTCAAAAGCCGGGGTAAACCCTGGACATTCAACCAAAATGCAAATCCAATTCCATGTAAGAAAATGTATTTTGCTACAAGCACAATCTGTGCCTGTATTTTGTTGCAATTTTTCATGAACGCATCTGCAGGAATTGAAGGATCCATCATCCATACCTGATCCGTACTGGAAACCTGATTTGGTGTACTTCCTTGAACTTCCTTGTATCACCTGTGTCCCAAAATAAATAATTTCTAGGTGCTGTCTCATTCCTAATAGTAAAATAGACCATAAACATGATTTTATGTTCAATAAATATCGATTTTTCTTTTGTAAACAATATCTTACATTCTCTGCTGTAAGATATTGAGAGAGTAGAGGAGTAGAGGGTTAACTGCCTTTTTTTTTGTAATTTAATTGAACTTTTTTGCTGGTAATTATTCTCAAACGCCCCAAACCCCTCATTTTAAAAAATGACTTCTAATTACACTGTAATTTGCTGAACTGGCAGGCTGCAACCTTTAGCTGCTGTTAGCTAATGATAGCTGATGGACTCAAATTATTTGCCAATTCGGGTTCCTGGAAGTAGTATTCCTGGAATTGGGTAGTGACAGCACCCTAAATAAAATAAACAGATGCAATGTGTCTAGAATCCGAGGCAAGTAAAACCCCAAATAAGCATGAATTTTATGTGGTTGTTAAAGAAACCCTCGGAATAGATCATTTACTGTGAGATCAGAAGGTGAGTTTATCCTGTTACAGCCTGTCTGTGACTCATATGTAAATTGTTATTGGGGGGATTGATACTAAGAAGATGCTCTCCTTGAGGACAATGAACGATGAAGGAAATAGTCACCCCTGGCTCTAAAAGATGAGAATCACCATCTGCTCGACAGTAATTCCACCTGTCCACAGATGAATGGGTCCACACTGACACCTACAACATATGGTTCCACACTGAATTTACATAGATGAAAGATATCTAACTGACTGCCTTTGTTGCAAATCTGTCTGCATAGTAATGGGGCTTTTGTCTACTTTGGCATTATTATTTACTCTTTAAAGTGGATTTAATGTTAACCTTCTTATCCTGGTTTGTAATGTTTGACAACCACAATAGAAGTATTAGGGCAACACTGAGGAAAATCATCTTCTCTACTTATTTGAAGTTTGTGTTGGAGGCCTGTCCTTTGTTGAAGTTAGTCTGCTCCATTTCTAAGCTAATGACTGGTTCCTACTCCTGGTACACTAGGGTGGCCATCCGTCCAGCTTTAGGCCGGACAGTCCGTAATTTGAAAGCCCTGTCCGCCGTCCGGTGCATGCCCAAGCTGGACGTTTGTTTGTCCTCCTTTTTGGAGTTGCACTTAAACGCAACGCAGCATATTGTCGAATCCTTTAAGACATTCAGTCTAACAAAAGATTGGCAAAAGCACTGATTGGCTGATGGTGGTGACAAATGAATATTCAATAATATCATTGGTTTAAAAAGTAAACAAGCCTCCATGTGCTAGCCTAGCAATTTTATATCGTCACGTTAACCGCACGCTATGCCAAAAAGAAAGACATCATTTAACGCAGAATGGATAAAAGAACACGTTTGTTTGAAGTGTCCAGGATGGTTTAATTTTCCAATGCTAAATTTCTGTTAAGAGCTAATCTGCGCTAATCTTTGCTATGTGTTTAAAGCATTTTGTACTCATTTGTGCTTGTGGCAATGCATGTTATTTCTGTTTCAGTTTCACACCTTTCACACAAATGGTTAAATGTCATCCCAGTGTCTGAGACTTATTTGTGGAGATGCTTAACTAACTGGAACATAGAGGAGTTTCTACAAGGCTAGTACACTATCCCTCCCCATAATGCTCCAACTGTAGACAACCACTGTGTATTAAATGCCACATATTAATGAACAACACATTATTTCACTGCTGTTATGACTGAACCTCCCAGGCAACAGCTAACAGCTGCTGTTTTACTTCAAAACCCCCCATAACTGTATGTTGTGTAGCGCTTTATTAACCTGTAAAATCCACAATAAAAAAGGTCACTGTGTGTCTGCTTAGATAATTACAGGTCAACATTTAAATTTTGATAGTCAGTCGGACATTTAGCTGGTTTTAATGACGTGTTTTGGATGGCATTAGCATTGGAAAATACAGCTGTATGTATGCACACTTAGCCGCTGAGCCGTTAAATCTAAATATTGCATCATTCCGGCACATATATTTTGTATTCTGACCAGGAGGCATTCAGAGAAAGTACTCGGTCAATGACTTATTGGAAGGTGAGGAGAGAGAGAGAGATGGAGGGAGGGGGAGGAAAAGGTGCTTTACAGATTTGTCAGTAAGGTTGCCAGCTGAGGAGTTATCTACTCTCTGCTTTGGGAGAGTAATCAATTTCTGCCTCTTCTGCTAGAAAACAGCTTCACACATTCTGTACTGCAGATTTATTGGCACCCTTAGCCGTACTTTCAGCAGACCGGGCCAATCTTAATCTAATGTATGCTTTTTTAGGTTACATTATTCATAGTGAAGCATGGATGTGGTCACTTTGGAAATCTTTTAGTTAATATGAGGACAAAGGCAAAGACAAAGTCAAAATGTTCCACGTATCCAGAGAATTGTGGGATTTATTCAAGTCAGGTGTTACCAGTTTTCAGGGAATTTTAATTTGATTATCAAGTGTTAATTTTCCATTTATCTGTAACTGAAACATAAGATATAAGCCATAGTGGGATGTTTTGTATCTACTGCACATAGCATATTTTTGGAGTACCTGTCCATCTATTTTCTCAACAGCTTAGTCCTCAAGGGGGTTGTGGAGATGTTAGACCCTATCTCTGCTACCTATGGGCGAAGGTGGGGTCCACGCTCGATGTGTTGCCAGTTCTGCAGGGCTGTTTACAACTATGAAGCATGAGAAAGTCCCACAGTCATCCATAGATTAAAGACCTCATGTGATACTTAACAGGTTGTGGAATTATTAGTACTGTCACCTCACACCAAGAAGGACCTGGGCTTGATTCCAGTGGGATTTTTCTTGAGAAAACTCTGAAGTGTAAAAAAAACAAAAAAATCTGAAACCTTCATCTACAAGAATGTAATAGTAAGCTAGTGTTAGCTAACTGTTCATTCATCCTCTAGTAGGTGTTAATACTATTAATCTGGTGAATACCTTAGACACCTGTGTACTGTGACTGTACAACCAGTATGTTTGTTTGAATGACAAAAATACCCTTCATAACCGTTTGCAAATGGTGTTTATTCCAATGTACATATTCTAATTAGCCCTGTGGATTTTTATCCTAAATAAAAATTAACACCTATGATCATATTTATCCCCTTACCGCCCACATTTATGTACATTTATATTACAAAAGCTATGATTTGTGTTGTTGCTGTCAAGCAGATGATAAACTAAGGGAAGATTGTTGATTTAAATATAGCACATACAATGGATATACATTTATGGAAATGTGAATAATTGGCATCATAGTAATTAAATACATTTTCCAGTCTCAGGTATGTAAATATTTTATTGATCCTGCTCAGTTTCTCCAGTCAACAATCCAAACAGAATAAGAACTAGCGCGTTGACCCATGGGGATCCACGGGTTCTGGATGTGGTAGTTTTTATGCTGTCGCGTGTTTGTGCGTTCTGTACTGTATTTGTCCAGCAGTCACCGCCAAAGCGTTCTGGCCATAGCAACGTGATTGTAAGGCTATTGTATTCCAAAATTACCAAACTGTTGGTCCTTTCAACTTGCCATTTTTGGTACTGTGTTCCTTGACCAAAAATACATAAGTATGCAAAATTTCAGCAGTCAGCTGTTTCCAGATTTTGTGTGAATCCCCGGATAAACACGCACACACACAGAGGCCACTTGGCTTTAACTATATAGATGATCAGAAAATCAGGAGTGTCATGAAATTAACTGTTTCAGTAACAGGGCTTCGAGGATCACAAGTAACCAGGCAACATATTATTATTATATATTTAGAAAGAGTGTCAAGTAACTCTTAATTACAAAATCAGTGGAATATTGAAGTGCCTCTGCAACAATAGTGGTAATGTAATATCACTGTGATATCATAAGCATGTTACGATGACATATAATGTGAAACACAGCTCTGGTGCAGTCGGCGTGGGCTTTGCATGTTCTCCACAAGTTTGTGTGGGTTCTCTCTGGGCACTACGCCGTCCCACCATCCAAAGACATGCACCTATGTGTTGATTTGTCAATCTAACTGATCAATAGATATGAATGTGAGAGCAAATGGTTGTTTGTCTGTATATGTCAGCCCTCAGGCAACACGTGAATGAGTTAATGAATATTATCTTAACATGAAGAATTCTGCTTTGACTCACTTTATCTGTTTTTCCTTTTAATTGTCACTGTTTATACAGCATCTGCTTTAAAATTCCAAATTTCTGCATCAAAATAACTAAACAGTTATGAAAATGTGCAGCCTAATTCACATCTTCTAAAATTTTACACTATCCTCACGCTTCCTCTCAGTGTTCTTGAATGCAGCCCATTAACCCTTCTGATCCAGCAGTCAGGTTAACAACAGTTAAATAAAACAACTGTGATGTAGTTTGATATCAGACAAGTCACTCTTTGTATGTGTTATCAACTATTAAAATACCATATAGTCTGTGTAGTGCTTAAGGACATTTTCCCTCTACAGTTTTATAGGAGTTTAATGCATTTTAAAACACTTTCAGTACAGTTTTCTGCCAACTTTTCCTCATGCCAGTTGCATCACATTTGCTATATGAGATTCTGACACCTCTACATCATCAAAATGATCAAAGCTTTACTGAAAACCCTGTCGTATACCATCTGATGCGTCATCTGCCACCTGTACACTGCAGGCAGTAGCAGGCCTTTGAGAACCATATAAAAATTGCTGTGATTCACTTATTTTTGGCAGGAGATTTTAATGTGGATATTTACTGTATGGAAGTAACTTCAATGTTCAATATTCTGCACCTTGTATTAATGCATTTAATAGTCAATGTGATATATTCATCATTCCATCAGCATTGTGCCTATGTCACGTTGGTTGATTATTACGCTGATTACAATAGCTATTTAATTAAAAATGACTATATTATCTTCAGATCTGCTGATGATTTTTTTCTTCTTCATATATGCAATAAGCTGTCTTCAGTTTCTTGTTGTCATGGCTGATAATTGCCTATTCTTATCAATTTATTATAGGTAGAAAACTTTTAGTAAAACCCCTATTTTGCTGTCATAATCTGTACAAATGAGAGGTATCCCCCTGATATATGTACCTGATTAAGGACAGAAACTGTTCCCATAAATGTCTGATATATATGAAATATGATAAAAGCAATGATACGTATGGGAAAACATTTATTTCTGTTTTGTGAAACACTTCAGATTTCATGATAGGCTTCACATGAAAATATTGTTTTCCATTTGCTGTGACAGTAGCTCAGACTTAAGCTTGAACAATTCTGTCTTGATTTAGTTGTATGAAACGCAGACTGTGCACGTGGATGAAACCTCCTTCGGTTTGGGGACAGCCTCTGTTTTGGCACTTAGGTCATCACCATGTTTTTTTCTTAAACAGCGAACTGCATAATGTGATCGTATTTAATGTAGTATCACTGTAACATTATGAGCATGTTATAATGATGTATACTGTGAGTTTATGACCTACAGCTATCCCAGTAATCATGTGTTTACGCCAGTAACTCCTGCTGGTGAACTAGTTAACAGCAGAAATTAACCTACTGAACAGGAAGGGGCGGGGCTTTGAGGCTTGTTTCTAGATGACTGCCCCCTGCTGGTGACAAAGTTCAAAACAATAGCGTTTTTGGATCAATCCAAGTGAATAATAAGTTTTACTGCAGTGTCAGAGCTTACCTAAGGTACAAAGGAAATGAACCACAGTGATAGTATTCTTCGCCCTCTTTAAATTATGGTAGCAGTTTGATGTAGGTTATATTCGTTCACGGCAAAATCATATGATAGTCACTTCATAACTTCTGTATTTTCTTTAACCTCTGTATGAGCAGGTATGTCCATTGAATGGTTGCTGTTAGGTTTAAACAGGATATATCTGAGGAAAGGTCTTACAGAATGTTGCAATATTTGGCAGAAACTCACATCTAAAGACTCTTCGGACAAAGGTGATTCACTGAAGCGTCATGTCTTGTTTAAGTGTCACATGGTTTCTCCAGTATCTCGCCGCTTCAGGACAACAGAAGTAGTTCCTGCCTTGTATTCCAATGGGAGAAGTGAACATGATTTACAGATTTGACTGAGTCCTTCACCCTAAAGTCACCCAAGTAAATATTAGATCCATTTTTCACAAGTTATATTTCCTCTAACCATTCTAACATGAAAATGACATTTCTCAGACACACAGATGAGGAGAAAATGGACTGTTTTTGTCTGAGTAACGAACTATCTCTATATCTTACAACACTAGCCTCATTTGAAGGAGGGAAAACCAAGAGCAAAAATAAAGCGAATAATAATAGTGATAAAATAATGTTAGTTACTCAAAAAATAGTGCAATAAACCAGTTGAATCTATTTTTATTGACTGTCATGTCATTCTCAACCATTCTGACCATGTGCAATTTGTAGAAGAGTTTCATACCAGTGTGCGTCGTCTTCATAAATGGATGATCTTTGATTCACCAAAGATTTTGTGGCTAAAGGTCAACATCCCTGTGACCTTACCTGTATATCCTAATGATTGGAACATCTTAGGAAGGACTGGAGGATGTTGTTCAAATTTCAGACAAATATTGGATTCAGTGACGACCCAATAAAATTGTGAGATCATAGTCAGGCACTAAAAGTCGCTGAACTAAAAATGTCTGATATTACTAGTCGTCGGTTGCTTGTAATTGAGAAAACTGCATGAAAAGTCTATGATGCATGGATAGTATATGCATCTGGTTCTTAGAATAAAGAGGACTCACTTTTGTTGGACTCACTTTTGTGATGTACTGTACAAAAAGGGTGTTAAATGAGTGCCTTATAGAATTCACCTCCCATGCAATTGTCATGAACAGGAAACTTGTTCAAGGTTGTAAACATGTTTGTTTCTGCTGTAAAGTCTACCATGGGTTCTATGAGGATTGGCTTTCTTCTGGAACCAGCCTCATGTGGCCTTTCAGGGAACTTTGGCAACATCTCTGAGCCCTGAAGGTTGCTGCTTGGTATGATCTAACTGCTTTCTCTTGGGTTTTTTCTTCTTCTTATGTCTTTTCTCATGTTCTTTAGTGAAGCAGATGACCAGTTATGAAGTTATGAAGCAACATGGGTATTTTAATAACCTTTATCCTGTTCACCAGCCTCACCTTTTGTATGTTTACTGACCTAATAATCATTTTTGCTTTTAAGAAGTGGAAACACTTGATTGAACATATTTTTCACATCTCTTACTAGCCCTTCGCATTCCCTCCAGTTTCTTTTATCTGCTTTTCCAATATAACTGTTTATATCAGCACACCGATTCATTAACAGGGGAACAGAGGTGGAAGTGGAAGTCTGTACTTTTATTTCACAATTTTTTTTAAAATTCATCTAGTCGTAATGATGTGGCGCATGCACTGCTTCTCTCTGGTCTTGTCCACTTTAATATTAATTAGTAAAGGCACGATTATATTTGACAAAAAATCAATAGGAAAGTTCAATAAATGGTGAAATATTTAGCCAACCTTAGTCTGACCTTCAGAATAGTGATGAGGCTGACTTAAGATGTTAAAGTAAAAAAAAAATAATAATGTGGACAGTGAAAGATTCAAAGGGAAATGAATACAGTATACTGAACCTATATTTATTTGTAGTCGCTCAAATAATATTGTTGATTTACATTGTATTACTGAAAAGCTGATTTATTTGGTTATAAATACATTTGCAGATTGAACTTCATTTTCCCTTGTGGAAAGCAGCAAATCTCTTGATCATTGTCTGGAGCTGCAACGCAGGAATAAGAAAAGCTTTCGACTGCTGAGAGCATGCTGAAATTGAAGCTGCTTTTGTTGGAACAACAGATAAAACCAATGGACAATTGCCCCTCTGACTGAATCACCAATACATTTACAAGACAACAACAAAGAGAAACTGAGCCACAGCAGAAAGCTCTGTGATTAATGTGACAGGAGATAGTTGACAATATTTAGAACAAACCACAGACAAGAAAAAACAGAGGAGTTCAATCCTCTTGTACAAGCAACTAAAGTATAGGCTGAGTTATGGGTTAGATAGAACAGTGAGAAAAAGCTGCAACGTGTAATGAAATGAAAAGACGTCCATTGTGAGTGTAAAACCTCCCTTGAACACAAAACCTACAGTTCCAATGTTATGTCACAAAGAAGGTGATGGAACAAGAAACAGCCTAAGAAATGTCAGACTCAAAGAAACAAGATGGAGATAACTGCTTCCATTTGAGTCCTATTTTGCATTAAATTGTGTTGGAAATACCTTTCAATGCTGTCAAGTACCTAAGATCACTCCCACCAACAAACCAACACGGCACAATAACAGTCTTTCTTAAAGCTTTGTCCTGCAATTTCACTTCTTTCACCTGTATTATTTATTCCATCTTTGTATCAGACACCAGATGTGTCTTGCTTACATAAAAATCCATTCTGCATGTGTAAGACAAAAAACTCACAGCAGATTTAGGTTTCCACCTAAATCCTGCATTTGGGTCCAAAACAGCTGTGATGTCCAAAATCTGTTTCATGTCAGATTTTAGATCAATTTCCTCTCTGCACAGTAGGGATGTGCGGATCACAGCTATATCCACGGGCGAGTCATAAAACATTAACATTCTGATTAATAGTGGATGGGTTTTAGGTGGGTGTATTAATTACTTTCTCTAAAAGGTGAACATATTGGAGTAGCCCCAGGGCTCTGTCTGGGAAGCCCCTGATTCTGTAGCAGCAAGTTATAGATTTTAAACTAAACTGTTATGCACCTTTTGTAACATTGTTCAGTTGTGTGTTCTGTTTTATCATAAACACAGTTCTGTTCCTTAAGATCACAGCCTTAATGACATAAGTGATGTAAGTCTCCAGATTGAAGACGACCCTAGAGCAAGATAGAGCAAGAATGAAGAGATGCTCTGCTCATTGATCCCACTTATTCCCTTCAGATCACACATCAAGAACATCACCAAAAGAACCTTCTGTCATCTCCATAATATCGTATGTCTTTGTTTGAGAAACATTCACAAGTTCCAGCCTGTACGTAGGGCTGCACGATCTTGGCCAAAAATAAAATTCAGTTTAAAAGTCTGAGGCCTCCATTAGGTTAGGTCTGTATTGAAATAAAACCAGGATATACAGGAAATATATATTTACAAACCAGTATCTTTAACCCTTCTTTCAGACAATATGAGATTTATTGCATTCATTTTCTGGTGTTTTACTCCAGGTTTGATGCAACACATTGCACATGTTTGGGCAACTTTTTTCTTTTGGAAACAGAGGTCACAATAAATCCTGACTTGAGGCTCTAGAAGACATTTTGTTGTGACATTATGTGTGTTTTCCATACTTTGCATATGTTTCCTGTATGTTCTTGGATTTGAAGAAACAAAACTGAGATATAAATAAATATGGATGTCCATTATAACCCTGGAAAAATAACAGAGCTAAAGGTGGCCTAAGACTTTTTGTACAGTACATACAGTATGTATATGTATGTATGTCAGGTAGACTTTATGACATTGTGCAGATATGTCCAGACACACCTGAGTCTGCATCTAAATTCATATTTCTCACTTTTTTCTTTCTAGGTCTGTGCAGAGCTACACTGCAGAGATTGGCTATTTGTCAACATAGAAAAATAGTTTGGAAGTAGGAGAGAGGCAGAAAGAGAGAGATGATGTCGAAAGTCCAAGTTGCATCTGTGAAGGCTGAGTTAGGAGCAGGCTGGTCAATGTGTCTCTGTCAAAACTGAAACCTCATTCCCTGCATTCTGCTCCCTCCCCCTGATGTTCTGATCAAATGTGTTTTATTGCTTCAGGACTTTCTTGTTTCATGTCTGCCTTGCTCTGTTTCTAGCAGACTTTTTGTACTTCATATGGACACGTTGCCATGTGATGTCACACGCACGTGATTTTTTGCTCCGCCTCTGACTGGAGGGCAAAAAGACTCTGCTCCTCCAGCATCCTGCATTGGTGTTAGCCGTGAAGTTGTCAAAAGACCACGCTAAATTTAAATACAGCTGTAACACATTAACAATTGAAAAATCTATCAATATGTTTGACACTTGTAGCGCTGTAGGATGGACTAACAGACCAAAGAAGGACAGCAATGTTAAATTTCACAGGGATACCCTAAAA
>JAPQRQ010040424.1:0-25328 GCA_037367365.1 Apogon talboti | reverse complement strand
GCCACAACAGGGGTCCCCAACACTAACAGTTCTCCATTGTTGAGAATCTCCCGGCCAACAATAGGAATTTAAATACCAACAGGTCTTTGCTGTTGAGAAACTTCTGACCAACGATAGGTGTCTTAAATACCAAAAGGTCTTTGCTGTTGATGACCTCTGATAACCTCCCGACCAACAGTGGGTATTTAAATATCCAATGGTCTCTGCCATCAAGAACCCCCAACTCACAGATTCAACCAGATCAGTCAGATCCAAGAGAAAAACAACAATGAAATGATATTGAAATCTTCAATTCCCAACCCAATATTGACAATAACCAGGCCACTGATGCCTTTCTGTCCCAATCAAAGATACCTACATTAACAGATGAACAAAATAAAATTTCTGCAATAACTATGGAAGAAATTCACTCCATAATTAAGAAGTTGAAAGGAGAAAAAATAGCAGGAGCAGACCAGAATGGTACAAAGTTATGGAGGAGCACTGGGTTCCAACCCTGCTTAAAGACTTTTAACTGGGTGATGATAAACACAATCCCACCTTCATGGAATGAAGCTATAATTTTCATTATTCCAAAGGAAGGAAAGGATAAGTTGGAATGTAGCAATTATCATCCAATAAGTGTTTTAAATGTAAACTGCAAACTTTTCACCTGCATCAAATCAAAAAGACCAGAGAGCTATCTTACCAGACTTAATACATAAGGACCAGACAGGGTTTATCAGACAAAGACAGACACAGGACAGTATCAGGAGAGTGCTTCATGTGATGACACAGGCTGCGCAACAAAAAATGGAGGCATTAGCGCTGAGTCTTGATGCATATTAAAAAAAAAAGCATTTGACTCCGTGAGGTTTGGCTTTTTCATACAAAGTGCTTGACAAATTTGGCTTCCACACATCTACAATCAATGTAATCTCCGGGTTGTATAATAAACCTACAGCTAGAATTAAAGTCAATGGAGACCGCACTGAGTCATTTGTATTGGAAAGAGCAACAAAACAGGGATGCTGTATGTCCCCGCTCCCCTTCGCCTTATTTATAGAATCACTGAGCATATGGATCAGACAGAGGGAGGATATCACAGGTGTGAGGATGGCAAGAGAAGATCAAAAACTGGCTTTATTTGCGGATGATGTATTATTAACTATAACTTCCCCCACGCAAACTCTCCCCAAAGTTATAAAACTATTAGAAGACTATGATGCCTTCTCAGGATACATAATAAACATAAACAAAACACAGATACTAAGACTCAATTGTGATCCGCCCAAAGCAATTAGAAATCGCTATAAATGGCAGTGGGATGGAGGCAGTATCAAGTACTTTGAAGTTATAATACACTGGGACTTTACAAAGATGTTTGACTTTAACTATGGGCCTCTATAAAAATAAAATCTGACATACAAAGGTGGAACACTATACCATTTCTAGAACTGCACTCTCAGATAGATTCTATTAGGATAAATATCCTCCCCTGACTTGTATCTATTTCAATGTTTACCTATTGAAATACCCCCCAAAAAGTTTATAGAATGGGACAGGCAACTGCCAAGATACATATGGAAGGGGAAGAAACCTAGGATCAAATGCAAAACTCTTCAATTAATGAAAGACAAAGGGGGAAGGAGCCTCCCATGTCTAAGACAATACTATTGTGCTGCCCAGTTGAGGCCACTGGTGTGCCTGTCCTCTCCCGCACAGCTGGATGGAAAGATATAGAAGGGACAACAATTCAAGGGAAGACAACTCTAAAATTTTACGATGGTGTGCATATGACTCAGAATTTACCCCCAATAATTATGACAATGGATTTAAGAAATGGATTTCAAAAGGTTTTACTGATTACTACTCATTTATCCACAAGGGGGCACTCCAAACCTTTGAAAGCCTAAAGCAAAAACATGGGCTGGGCCCTGATGATTTCTTCAGGTACCTACAAGTTAGACACTATTTTACTCAGAACATTAAAGTGCCCAAGGCTGATCAAGGATTAATCCAAACATTTACATCACTAATTAAATTGGGGTCACCTAATAAAATCATATAAAAATTATATAACAGCACACTGCGGTGTAAAGGAGAGAGCACAAATTATGAAGAGAAGTGGGAAAGAGAGGGGAGGTTGAACATTTCAGAGGAGATTTGGGAACAAATATGTCAGATACAATGGACCTCAGCTGGATATATATATGACGTAAATTTTGCTGGAAAATGCCATGAGATTTTTCATCACACCAGCTCAGAAAATGTGATGTGTGATGCATGCTGGAGCTGTGGGAAGGACAGGGCTTATCATTTTCATGTCTTTTGGAATTGCTAAGCTATTTGTGAATACTCGTCCACAAACATATTCAGAATGTGTTTTCATTTGTTTTTCCTTTATCATTTGAAACAATCTATCTTTGTAATATTGCATTATGCAATATTACCAAGATGAGCCTAACACCAGGCAGATATACTGTACCTGGCGACACAACCAGGTTATTGCAGTGTGTAGCAAGTATACTTGAGAACAGGAGAGTGGGCATCAATGCCATGCCTCCCAAAGCCCAGGACAGGCTCCTGCATTCTCCACCCTTTGTTCGTGAGGGAGAGAAACATGCTGCTAGCCTTTTGCCACCTGTTGCCAGACCACTCCTTGGAGCCAGAGACTGGGAGATGCTTGCTGACCTGAACCAGATGCTCACAGTTCCATCTGAGATTGCAATAACCAACTTGTATCCAGACATGGTCCTGCGGTCAAAATCCAGTCAGCGATCCTTCCTCATAGAACTGACTGTACAGACCCGGCAGCTGAAGCAGCAGAAAAGGGCTGGAATGTCGAAGTGCTTCCAGCGGAGGTGGGCTGCAGAAGCTTTGTTGCCAATTCCATGCTACGACTTCTGAGCGAGGTTGGCATCAGAGGACAGGAGCAAAGAAGGGCAGTTACAGAGCTCTCTAGTACAGCAGAGAAGAACAGCCACTGGCTGTGGCTGAAGAGGAGCAGTGGAGAAAAAACAATAAGGAAAACAAAGCCAAATGACACAATTTCAGTTTTCAGTTTCTCTCTCTCTCTGTCTCTCTCTCAGAAACAATTTAAATGTACAACATTAATGCTATATTCAAATGTCAATATAGTTCATTCGGAAAATTGTTAATAAAAACAAAATTAATTCATTGTCATCTTAAAGGTCCTTTAATTAAGACATCATGTGCACCATTAAATGAATAACTGATATGTTAGATATAGTTGTCACATAATTCGAGCTACTGAAAGAATGGAATGCCATGGCCATGGCCGAAGATTGTAAACAGCTTATTCATAGATTTTGGCCATGTTCAGCAGGTCTGAATGCTAACTATAGATATAAAAGGACAATTTGTATTATAATGTTAATTACTGATGTTTTTGCTTACCTCCAGGTTGTGCTATTTGCAATGCAACAAAATCAACTGACATCCTCACAGACAAAAGGGTGTCTACATATGAGGAGCACACTTCTTTATTTGAAACGTATTTGTCTTGTCTTGTCACTGGCTGTTCAATGGTTAATTAAAGTCAAACTGTTAATGACTGTTATACATCTTGTGTTGCTTATAATAATTTACATTTAGATAATACTATTATTATCTAAAAGGCCCAAACACTCAATGACGTTGGGGGTACACAACTGATGATGTGTAGCAGCGGTGGCTCCATCTGGTGGTCATGAAAGACTCATGCACCACCTTCAGACAAGACGGGGATGAGCATACCTGCTCAGTCATGAAAAGGTTGGAATCTTCAGGGATTGTAAAATGAAGTCCTGCTAATGAATCATTGGATGACTTAAACCAAAAGGACAATAAATTGCTCTATATTTTATTGACAGCCAGCAAAATACCCATTACGAGGAGATGGCTTAAACCTGAACCACCAACAAATGAAGACTGGATTAACGTTGATCAAGAGGTCTACGTCATGGAAAGTCTTTCTTTTTCACCCAGATTACAGAAGGACACATTTTATAGAATATGGTCAAAATGGTCAGAATATGTCAAGCCTGTGAGATCAGATTTTTTCTAAATTGCTACTGCTCTTTGACTCCTGTACACTTATCTTTTTACCTATCTAAAACTTTAGGAAAGGAGTGGCTACGTTAAAGTGATAAAAACAGAAAAAGTAACGGTTTTGTAAATCTTTACATTGTATTGTAAACTGGATGAGCTTTTTCAATAAATTTGTTAATTAAAAAAAATGATTGTACATGACACAGTCTCTCCCACGATGAGTGCAGGACCCGCACTTCTGATTCACTTCAAAGCATCGGCTGTCAGACCCACATCACTGCGGGGCTGGTTGGACGGTTAGCTAGCTACCTGACAGCACCCGTTAACACAGGTTGGAGAATTCACTTCAACAAAACGTACTTTCACTTAACCTGGCTGTAAGTACTCATTTTAGAAGATTTTACGTACATTAAATTTAAACATAATGTTTACTCGCCAGTCAGGTGAGGGAAATATTATTACCTTCATGGCCTCCGTTCAATTTTTTGCTACTCTTTTTTCTAACTAAGCTCCATGTGGCTGCTAGTTCTCGACGACCGGATAATGTAACCTTACTAACTAGTATTATTGTCGTTTAACTTATTCAACATTTATAAATAAAATTGTCTCCAGTGGCACATTTATTGTATGTGTAGGTTAACTTTCAGCTGACCCTATATAAAAGCTAGCTAAACTACTTAAAAATCAACTAGCTAACTTAAAATATAGCTAGGTTTAGCAGTTTCACATCTATTTTTTTATATTTTAGCGTTATGTCAAAAGTAAATGTTTTTATTCAAGTAAAACAAAGACAGTTTAACTATTTTCAATCCTTACGTAATAATGAACAGGTTCTCAATAGAAACAGTATTTTTACCAGTCCTTTATTTAATTTCAGTAGATGTCTGAGTTCTACAAGACTGAAAGAATGGAATATTGGGAATAATGGAATAAGAGAAGTTCTTCACTTATGTTTTTGTCAACAAATTGCAGACCTGTACAAATGTTTTGGTAATAACACAAATTTTTCTTTCACAAACTTTGCTCATTCAGTTTGCTTGATTTTTCCCCCACATATTTTTAATCTGATGCAAAAAGTCAGTCTGTGTCACTGCCAATTTTTTCATGTTATGATTGGGCTGGGCAACAAAATTATAATTATTATTTTTCACAGTGTATCTCATATGAATTTTTCCTCTTTTTTAGGGTTTATTTAGTCTTATCTAGATTTACCAATTTTTACATTTTTTTGTTTTCTTAATTTTACTCAAAGTATATTTTTAGATCGAACAAACATTTAACATTTTAAGATTTTTACCAAAAAGTAAACAACTAACATTTTACACAATGTTCAACTTGTATAGGAACTCAGATTGCACTGCTTTTCTTTGTTTTGATTTTACACTAAATGAAATTAAAGGAAATGAAAAAAAGTCTTTAAACTGGAAAAAAAGTCATTGGACATTTATCATGATTATTATAATTTTCAACTGATAAGTATATTTTAGTGTGGTTGTACAGTGCCCAGCCCTATGCTACTATTACTTGAAGAAATGTCGCATGTTTCACATTTGTAAATAACTGAAGACTGTGCAGTTTATTCTTGAGAGCTTTGTGGACCTGTGAGGACCAGAGGGATGAGTGCGTTGCCATCTCCCTGTCCTGTACCCCTGGGTGTTACCGCCAGAGGGGAACATATTGAGCTGCACAGATTGTCGTTGGAGGGGAATCTGACCAAGCTGGAGACGCTTCTTAAAAAAGGTGTGAATGTTATGATAGATGCTCCTTCATGTTACTGGTTGCAGGGTTTTCCCTTAGTTTGCTGATGGCCTAGGAGCTATATATGCATTAAAAGCATTCTAAAGTATTCAAAATTAAAAAAAAACAAAGAAATAAAAAGTACATTTTGCTGAAGTTCCCGGGGACTCACTGTCATTTTAGTTCATTTTTATGCACTGCAGATTGATTTTCTTTGAATTTAGCCCAAAATTTCTTTGTTGCCTCACCTAAATTTTGTTGTAGTGAATATCTTTTTTGGAAATGTGCTGCTAAATTTTGAACACAAATGGATACATACATTTTCACTTTTTCTCCAGTAAGGAAGTTGAATCTTTTGAATGTAGTGGACCCTATGGGTGGAAGGCATCAGGTATATTTCCTTTTTATTTTGTCCTTTTCCAATCACATGCCTGCAGAAAAGATGAAATCAAACACTTTGACATAGACCAACTGTGTTTGCACTGATATGTTTTTGTTTTAAGATTAATTACTTTTACTGCATTTTACACCTAAGCATCCATACCAATCCAGCATTTTAACCCCCTGAAAACAGAATTATGGAAACACAGATGACTGTGCAGTCAAAAATAGAGCCGTTTAGAAATGATGACTGGAAGAAAAGTAGACATTGTCCTTTTTCAATTTGGATACTGAATTGTAGCTGACATTGTCCTTGTTTTCTCTGTAAGCAGTTATTGTGCAGGTAAAATATACTTTTATCATTAATTTACAGCAGGTCTCATGTATTGCGGCCATTTCTGTATCCAACAGTGTTGTCAGACCCCCTTGATATGTGACATGTATTTCAGGTGTTTTAGAATGTTCGTAAATAATTTATGAAAACTTAAGCCAAGATCCTTCATCCTCACTGCAGCAAAAGGTATAATACTTGATGACTAACAGACTGATGATTTTTCTTTTAATTTATTCTTATTTGACTTCAATTTGTTTTGTTTAGTTTACAGAAAATTAATTTCCCTATTGGGATAATCTATATCTATTTATCTAAAGAAGCTGGTCATTTGTTGCCATTAGGCTTTTTCCATTACTGAGCTAATTACTGTTGTGGCTGTCAACACCATCCTATAACAGCTACAACACACTATTTTTATGTAGAGATTGTAGCAATGAGATTTAACCAGGATAAAAATGAAACTGTGTTGGAACTTACACCTAATGTTGGCTTCTGACTGTTTTCCAGGTGTTGATGTGGACTGTGTGAATCAGCTCGGTCAGACTCCACTCTACTGTGCTGTTGCGTTGGGACAAGTAAAGGTGACAGAACTGCTCCTGCATTATGGAGCTGATCCCAACCAGTAAGTCTGGACTAGACTCATTTGTTCAGATTGTCTAGAAATAATTGTGTCCCACTCATTCATCTATGGCCCCATGACATTCACTCTTTTACAACATACAATTTGTCCCCCTTGTGGAAAACTGTAACACATAACGACCCAAACATCCACCACTGACCAAAAGCATCTACTGGTCTAAAATGTTAAACCCTGCATTTAAGTTTCAGTTAAAACTAGAATATTTGCGAAAATTACTCCAACATACACAACCAGAATTACTACATGAGTTGTTTGAGTAATTGATATTGTTTTTCTGTATTATCAGATAATTGGTATTGACACTTATTTGTAACATCTAGTACAGTTACATTTTAGATTAAGGTTTTATAAATAGATCGTTTGTTATCTGTATGGAGAGAGGCTTTTGAACAAAGTATATTTATCATTAAAGTTGTGTTTAAGTAAACAGTCAACTGTAATATATATATATATATATATATATCACTCAAATTTGACTAATTTGACACATTTTATGACACATTTATTTGGGAGTAATGATCATAGTCACTTTTATGATTAATGTATGAAAGAGTCAATACCAGTTGATCCACTAATCCATGTAAATAATTGGTGTAAAATGCAGTTTGTCATCTTTTCATGGTCATCAGATATGACCCATTTGGACCCGTAGTGAACGTGGAAACACTGTCATCTACAACACTGATTCACCAGTAGAACCCATGGATTTTGATAAATGACAGTAGATGGAGACACTTTGTTTTTATGTTCAGTTATTCATATCTTTGATGAAAAAGTCACTTTTTCTTCAATTTTCTCTGCTTCATATACAGGGTACCCCAAAAAAATTTGAATCATTTCATCACCTAATAATTTGTTTAAAATTTGTTTGCTCTTTTAAAAGTGTAATCATTTTTATTTTTCTGCTTTCAGGAATAGAATATATAAATAAAACTAAAAATAAAACATTTTATGTCAAAAATAAATTCTATTAAGTATCATTTCTCCTGACCATGTTGTCACTCCAATATGGACATCTCAAATGATGTAAATTTTTTTGGGACACCCTGTGTAATAAACATCAACTTTAATCTGAGATTTATGAACATGTAAGTGATCAGTAAATTAAATATAGGAAAATATATGATTTTCCCTGAAAAATACAAAATGCAGAAAATAATATTATTATAAATGGTGATAAATAACTTGGGAAAGACAAAAACATTATTTGGAAATTGTGACAAAAGTAGTTGTGGGCCTTTATTAATAATGTTATAATCAATAGAAAAGCATAATCAATATGTTTTTACTTGTAGTCGGTGTGAAGACTGGAGTACTCCAGTACATGCTGGCGTATCATCCTGTAATCCACTAGTGCTGAGTGGTTTGTTGGATGCTGGAGGAGACCTAAGACTGCATGATCGAAATGGCAGGACACCGTTTGACTGGCTTACAGCTACAGAGCAGGAAGAAAGCAGAAAAGTAAGCATATACTGAAATTGCAAGGAAAGTGGATTTACTCATAAATCATCCATTCAAAACATTTGAAAAGCTAAGCTTTGTTTGAAAACTAAAAAATTATTTTTTAGTCTTACAAAAAAAAAGCTTAGGTAAAACCTTCAAAACGTGTGATGAACACATTGGATAAAAGCTCCTCTGCAGACATGTAGCAAATATAAATCTCCAGAGTCTGTTGGAAGAAATTTATCTGGTATAACATAATGTGCTGTTTTATTTTGTCTTCAATGAAAAATTGAAAAACAGTGGAAAATATTGTTGGAAGAGGGAAAAAAATATAGACACCAAAAGACCTCTGTGTGCCCTCTTATAACACAGCATGCAAATTAATAATCATACATCCATTCACTTTTATTTGACAAAAACGATGTCAACCAGATAAATAAAGTTAACACATGGTTGACTGTTATAGTGAGCCAAATAATATGGAAATCAGTTAGAGTTTTTTTGTGATCAGACAAGATGAGTAAAGATGTTTTTTACCTGCTGATAGTTTCGGCTGTAGCTTCAGCCTTCATCAGAGCTGTCAAACGCTCCATGGTGTTGTTAGGTTCCCTTGTGTTCGTTGATTGGAAGCTCCAAAGACGAGTTCAGGATGCGTCTTGGTCTCAGTTCACAAAGTTTATTCTGGTCACATGTAGAGTATAATTATCAGCGCTGGTCTCTAGAGACAAGAGCTCCCGCAGGAACTCAGGTCTCGAGAGCCCTGTTTTTCAGGTGCGGCTCACAATTATCTTCTTGGGTGGCTCAACCCCGACAGTATACTGGGCTTTAGCAACGTCATCTGACCCCATCTTCTGATTGGACCTCACCTATTGGCGTGACTTGCCAGCCGCTAGTTCACGCCTTGATTAACAAGATGTACTATACAAAGTGTTGTGGCGTGTTGCCTTAGACATTGGAATGCAAGGACTCAGCTGGCTGTCTCTACAGTGTCTCCTGTCGTAGCCGTTATGTCATGCACGTAGAATTTGACCATGAAGTTATCAGTAGAGAAGAACATGAGGTGTCTGTGAAACACTGTGAAATCACTGTGAAAGCCAGAGCATAATACTATTCATAGAATTATTAGAATTATTCTTCAGTGTGACGTGTCTAAAAACTACTGATCGGGCCAGGAAACTTTTCAGGATAAAGTCTCTTGACCCAACCATGTCCGTTCTCCACTTTCCCACTACCAGTGAAGAATGGTGTCCCAGGTACATGGGAGCTACACTGGAGTGTATGCTCCAGTGTAGCTCCCACGTTTCCATATTTCGATGGACTCCTTGATCCATCTTTTGAATTTGTTGGCCTCAGATGTAATGATTTTCCCTTTGTCCGAGTCCATGATGTGGTTGTTTCTTCTGCAGTGGTCTGTTATACAGTTGAAACCGTCAGCAGGTAAAAAATATCTTTACTCATCTTAACTTGTCTGATCACAAGAAAACCTCTAACTGTTGGAAAGAAGCCATGGTGAATGTCAACTTGACTAATTTTTAGTATTTTCTTCATAAAATCTGCACAGGGGCAAATTCAGTATGACAGTTTTTCATTACTGGTTTAACATTTATTACCCAGCAGCAAGAAGAAAGTATTGATCTCTTATTTTTCTCTTGTTCAGTTACAAACAATTTTTGGGAAGACACAGTAGTATGGATGAAAATTTGCATGGATAAAGTAACTTACTGGAATGTAGAACAAGTGGTAATAATTTGCCAAAGGAACTCTTCAGAATTTGTAACATGATTATTACACATTCATAAAAGTAAATGGCAAAATAAAAATCCATCCAGTTTGTTGAAAATTGAGCTAAGAGCCTTGTTTTAGTCTTTGTCACTCTTAAAGGACTCAAATGAAAATATAACCCTTTTATGTGACGATATTTCTAAATATCTATTACTTTAATAACATGCACTGTTGTGTAATTTTGTTTCTCTCTCATTTAGTGCCATACATATTTAAAAAATAAAATACAGGGGTAAAAATTGTACGCGATACCAGGCCTGGGACCCATGCATAACTGTCACCATCTAACATTGCTTTGTGACGAGGTCTCAAACCTCATCAATGATTGCGGGTCGCTGATGAGGGTTGGGGCAGGTTAAAAAATTCCACTTTATTTGTGGGGAGGGTCATTGATTGAGCAGAGACACAAAAATATGTACAGTATCATGTATAAATTTCCTATAGCGGGTTAAAATATTTAGTGATATATAGCCTATTATATTGTACATTGTAGCATGGCTTGGTGGAATGGCAGGAACTTTGCACTCTGAGAGAGGTATAGCACAGGTAGTGCTTTTATTTTGACAAGTGCCACAAAGGACATTTCACATTTACTTGCAATTGAGGCATAAATAAAGCTGTTTTCATTCACATTAAAATGCGTAGCCCTAATTAATCGGGTGCGGGTTAGGTCGGGTTGTAAAAATAGCTGCAGTAGTGCGGGCAGTTTGGGGCGGGTCAAATAGCTCCACAAAGGTGAGACCTGCGGGTTGAAAAAAAAAGACAACCCATGCATCGCTAGCGCACAGACACATGCACACCAATTCTAACACAGACACACACACCCACCCCCACACACACAGACACACACACCAATTCCTGCTCTCTCCTGGTTTTAAGGTGTTTCATATGACTTAGGCTGATTAATTGAAAAAAGAAAAAAACATGTTTTTGCAAGTCGTGCTGGTGCGCCTAGTTTAAAATTTAAGTCGCACTGTCTCAAAAAATAATCGCAAATGCGACCAAATTGGTCACAGTCTGGAGCCCTGCCTCCTGTCCTCCACAAATTGTAGTCCACCCTTAAATCCTTCAGACCCAGAAACCAGAGTTGACAGTTGAACCCTTTGGTTATATTGATTGTTTTTCTCCCATAGAAGTCAATCACCTAATTTCGATAGTCTCTTCATCCAAACCGTCTACTTGTCTCTTAGACCCAGTTCCAACAAGGCTCATTAAAGATGCTTTACCTTTACTTAGCAGCCAACTCCTTGACATTATAAACCTGTCATTATCAACAGGCAATGTGCCACAGTCCTTTAAAGTACTGCAAATCAAACCGCTGCTTAAAAAGCCCTGTCTTGACCCTCCAGTTTTAGCTAGCTATAGACCCATATCAAATCTTCCATTCACATCTAAGATTCTGGAGAAAATAGTAGCCAGTCAATTATGTGACTTCCTTCAAGCCAACAGTTTATTTGAGAATTTCTAGTCAGGTTTTAGGGAACATCACAGCACAGAAACAGCACTGGTCCAAGTTACCAATGACTTAACTGCTTCAGATAAGGGACTTGTTTCTATACTGGTCTTATTAGACCTTAGTGCGGCATTAGGCTCTGTCAACCATCACATTCTCCTGCAACGGTTGGTATTAAAGGAACTGCATAGTGTGGTTTAAATCCTGTCTAACAGATCGATTTCAGTTTGTTAATGTTAATAATGAATCTTCTCAGTGCACCACAGTTAGTCATGGAGGGCCTCAAGGCTCGGTTCTTGGACCAATACTGTTTATCTTATGCTATCTTTAGGTAACTTAATAAGGAAACACTCCAACTTTCATTGTTGCACTGATGATACCCAATTATATTTATCTATTAAATCTGATGAAGCCAATCAGCTAACCACAGTTTGCACAGGGGTGGATGTTGCAACTTCATTTCACAGTGAGTGTACCTATACATCCACATGTAATAAATAAAGATCTTGAATGTTGAAATTACAGGAGTGCATTAAGGAGAGTAAAAATTGGACGACCAACAACTTTCTGCTAATAAACTCAAACAAAACTGAAGCCATTGCACTTGGCCCAAAAATATTAGGGATGCAGTGTCTAGCGAAGTGATCACCATGGATGGTGTTACCCTGGAGGCCAAAACCACTGAGAGGAACCTAGGCATTGTTTTCAATCAGAATTTATCATTTGGTAGTGGCTACTGCCACAATCCTGTGGTACGAAATATTGGTTTGTCTCCTGCCACAGAGCCAATCAAATGTTAACATTTGTACTGTGGCAATAAGCAGTAACGACATTTTGTTGCCACAGAGCCAATCATGGATACTGTTACATGAACTCATTAGGCTCTTGTTGCCACAGAACTATGGTGATATATGGCGTATACACCCTGTACACATGACAACGAAAATTATGTCAATCTGCAAAAGTTTAATATCGTTTCGGGCTTCGTCCACATGACACCAGTGTTGTCAGTGCCGTGAAACGGTGCTACATCCAGACGACAACACTTGTGGTATTTTTCTTTTGCAGATTCTAAAAGTTTCACATCCATACAGCAACACGAAGGTGGCGTGGTGAGATTTTTCTGGCTCTGGGACCAAAATACTGTTTCAGGGCGTTTCAGGTTCCTCGGTGTCATGTGGAAGAGAGGCCGAAACAATAGAAAATTTTTGCCGATTGGCATAATTTCATCATCATGTGTACGGGGCAGAACGGGTTCCAGAGAGGAAAAATCTCACAACGCTGCCCTTGCGTTGCCGCATGAATAGGCAAAACACCACTTTTTGGAACAACAACAACAACAACGGTGGATAACAGAGTTGTGTTTGTGCTGCAAAGTTTATTAGCACTACTACAACAAAACCTGCCATCTTCTTTTTGTGTTTATGCTTGTACTCAGCGCGCTGAAGAAGAGGGACGTCATGCACATGCTCACCGTGTTCTTCTGTGATTGTAGTGTATCCTGCAGCTCTTTGTGTTTGTGTACAGCACCACATATAGGTGTGGCATACGTATTGCACTGATTTAACCCAGTTTTCCCATTTCCACCTGGATGCAGATATTTGTTGAGACGGTACATGTATGTACACGAAACTTTTAGAGTCCACAAAAGATCTGGTAACTGGTATGCTAGCCTTTTCCTGTAACCGGATAGGCACATGGCATGTGCGATGGTTATTGCCACAGTACTGTGGCAGCAGGGTAACAGGTTACCAGTCTACACATGATATAACAAGGGTGCTGATTGGCTCTGTGTTAATAAGCAAACCGATATTTCATGCCACTGTACTGTGGCAATAGCCACTTTGTTATCATTTAACTCACACTTTAAACTGATCTCTAGAACTGCCTTTTTTCATCTTTGTAATATTGCAAAAATCAGGCACACAGAATGATGCAGAAAAATTAATCCAAGCATTTATTGCATCTAGACTAGATTATTATTATTTAACTCACTTTTCTCAGGCTGTCCCAAAAAGTCTCTAAAGACCCTTCAGTTAATCCAGAATGCTGATGCTCATGTACTGACTAGATCCAGTATCAGACACCATATTTCTCCTGTGTTGGATTCTCTGCACTGGCTCCCTGTAAAAGCTAGGACAGACTTTAAAATACTCTTCTTCACTTAGAAAGCCCTTCATGTCCAGGCACCTGCTTATCTGAAAGAGCTTTTAGTTCCATACAATCCATCTAGAGCACTACGCTCTCAACATGCAGGCTCACTGGTGGTTCCTAGAAGTAGGAAGGGAGCTAGAGCCTTCAGCTATCAAGCTCCACTATTGTGGAACCACCTCCCTCCCTCACTCCAGGAGGCAGACACCCTCTCTGTGTTTAAGAGTAGGCTTAAAACTTTCTTTTTTTGATGACACTTATAGTAGTTAGGGCAGCTCAGGCTGCTCTTAGTTAGTTTATTGTCATCACTCATTTATCCATAATGTTGTGACAGTGCTTATTATATTGTTATTACACAGATGGTAGAGGTTTCTATTATTTGTATTAACAGCTGCAGTAGTAGTACATCCACTGTTAATACTTGTATTTGAAGTAGTAGTATTAACAGTTGTGGACATTTGTTCTAGCTGTTGGAAATTATACTCACACCAGCTGTTTTAGTGTTTAACAGTAGTGCAATTTCCATCCATGTCTCTCTCGCTCTCTTTCTTTCTTTCTCTTCCTTTAACCCTCTCTCTTTAACCCCAACTGGTCAAGGCACATGACCATCCTCCAAGAGCTGGGGTCTGCTCGAGATTGATGCCTGTTAAAAGCAAGTTTTTGCTCGCCATCGTCACCAAGTGTTTGCTCCTGGAGTATTCTATTGGGTTTCTGTAAATTGGCTTAAGAGTCTGGTTTAGACCAGCTCTAAATGTAAAGTGTCATGAGATTACCTTTGTTATAATGTCACCCTATGTAAATAAAATGAATAAATTTAAATTTGATTTTATTTGATTTGATTTAGAATGGTAGGGAAAAGCCTGACTATAAACCATTGTGTCAATGTTAGCCACACAGCAATTCAGTAACAAAAATCATGGATTGTCTTGGCAGCATAAGAAAGATTTAGTTTGAAAATCTAAAACTATTCTCGCTTGAAGCCCAGTGATTAAATTTTTTTTTGTCTCCATCTGAAGCTGCTTCTTTTTCGCCAGATGCTGGACGTTCTGGAGAAGTACACGTCGTCTATGCGTCGTATGTTTCAGCGTCCGTTCAGGTGGAAGCTCAATGGCCACCCTGTCCAACACTCAACTTCCAGTGTGTTACACCCTTTATCTTGGCCTGGACAAATGAAATCAAGGTACACAAAATGCCAGTTGCCAAAAAGTTTAGTTTGCAGACAAAGTTATATTTAGCTATGTCTGTGTTTTCAAGTAAAAACACTGGTTTGGTCTAATGATGCTCTTAGAAAATGTAGGTGGTGGATACAGACAAAAATGTTCACATCAGTTGATATCGATAATTATCCCAATATATCAAGGATTTTAAATCTTCAGAAGTTGATTTTTTTGCCCTGTGTGGAAGTTGAAGGAAAAAAAGATGGTTATTTTTGGTTTCAAATTATTTGTAAAACATCCAAGAGGATGAAAAAGATGTAAAAGATGAAAATAATAAAGATGCTACTAGACAAAAGTAACTCAAAATGTAAAAAAAAAAAAAGATGAGAACAATGTTAATGATGTAACAAAACAAAATTTGAAGATAACTTAATTATTGGTATGTCGTTGCTGTTAATGTTACAAAGGTACTATAGTAGATTCATGAGGGCATTGGTTGTCAGTCTTAACTTTTTTTTTTTTTACAATTATCAGTGTAAAGAATGACAATTTTCACTTTGTACAGAATTGTGTGTATGTGTGAAAGAAGGGTAAAGTAACTGAATGGTTGAAACTTTTGTGTTTTGCAGTGGCACTGATATGCAGCGAAATAATATGAGGTTTTCCAGTACAACAACCCAATGTTTTGGCTTTGGAAAGGTACAGTCCATATTATATATTCACTATGTATACTCGCATTTCCATATTGTTTTAATATGCTTAATTTAAGAGCTTTTTGACAACATCTAAAGTTGATTATCAAATTTTTATTAAATTCCTTAAACAAGAGATGTAGAGACAGAGTCTGAAACTGTCACATGGTGAACAACTAGGGGAATTATGTAATTTCTTGTCTTTATTATTATTTGTAAATTTTAAAATGTATATTTTGTCTCAGTAATGTGCCCGCTTCATGCTCACTCTGTTGCTTTGTTTGTAAAAGTACCCCTAGATTTAAGACACAATTGAGTAACATGGTCCAATAATAGTTTCTATCATATGAAGGGACAGACATTCTTGAATATATTTTGCTAGAATTCTTCTCTCATAACTCCAATATAACAGCCTTTCAAAATGACCTTTCCATATTCTGTCTTGCAAAAGTAATCGATTGTTTTTCATTGTCAGGTATCCTTTATACTCTGTTGCTCATAAAGTTGGAATAAAATATTTTTCATCTCTTCTCAAGAAATGAGTGTGACAATATGATTTATTCTTGATAGATAAAGTGCAACTGGGACTGTGTGTAATAATTGAACCTGGTAAAATGTGATTACTGATGTGTGTAATAAGGAATAAAAAGAGGAATCTGTCTGAAAACAAAATTATCCCAACTTTATAAGCAACAGTGTATATTGCTTAAGAACTTGATTTGATTTTTATTCATTTAAGTACAGCTTTTTTCATTATTAAATTTGGAGCAAGCATTTCATGTAGCTGCTGGCAGGTTTATTCCTCACATTTTTAAACAAGAAAACCTAGATAGCATTTATTAAGACAAATTTATGTTATGTCAAACATACTGATTTTTCACTACTTTGTCAAAGACTTCTGGTAATTATTTTCAGAACTGTATTATGTTGAACTACAACTACTAAGTAAAATGGGACAGTACGGAAAATGCAATGAAAGAGCATGTGCAATTAGACAGCTTAAGACTAATGTGCAGGAAGAATGGGACACAATTTCAACAGAAACACTTCATCACTTGGTGTCTTCAGTAACTGGATGCTTTAAAAGTGTAAAAAGAAATGGCAACATCACAATGATATGTTTTACTGTTCCAATTTTTGCTGAAGGGGAGATGTGTACATATTTATAATTAGTAAAAACGAGACAGAATATGAAATATGTTGTGTTCACTGTGTACAATGAAATATAAATACAAAGTACATTTTAATGTCCTTGCTCTCATTTTTAATTTGCATTTCCTTATTGTCCCAACTTTTTTTCATTTAGGAATGTATTAATCTAACTTACAGGAAGTATGTGTACCTCCAGCTAAACATCTTACCATCACCTTTAAAAATAAATAAATAAGTAAAAAAATTCTATATTTTAAAAAGTTCTATTATAAAATGACATAAATTATGAAACATGGGTTTATGAGAATTGCAAAATCATTGCATTCTCTTATTCTCTTACATTTTACAAAACTAGTATTACACTGATGCAGGCAGTCTGTAGTATTAAAGAGGAACTATGCAAGATTTTACCGTTTTGGCTTTTCTTTGCTGATTTTGTAGCATTTTTCTCTATGGAGCTCCCACTACAGTTTCGAAGTACATATTCACTGCTGTAAAACCCACACCTAACCCTCCCCCTCCGACCATTTGCATTTGTTTTCACTGAAGCTGGCAATGAGAAGGCAGTCATATAATGAACTACATACATCTCACAAAAAAAAAGATTCAATTGACAAACTTCTGTGGCTAGTAGTAAAATTGCACTCTTGAGGCAGACAAAGAGCAATTTATCAAACTAAAAAAACACGTGACAGCTTGCAAGCATCTGGGCATCATTCATAAAATGAGTTCATAAACGAGTAAACACTGTTATAAACAATAACAATCATCCAGAGTTTGCAAATGCACTGAAATACATAGAGTACAGAGAATTTATCTCAGCGATACTTAAAAGTACAACAGTAACAACGCCAAGTCTGCATATGTTTAGCATGCTTCTTTTTCTTTCAGCTCTCGCCATTCTGCAAAAGCTCGACCAAGGTGTACTGTTGTCTTGTTCCTCGTTTGGTCTCTTTTCTTCCTAGCATCCTCTGACAACAGCCACCTGTTTCTTTTCTCTGCCGGCTCTGCCAGGGTAAACACCTGTGAAATGAAGGTATGGCTAGCTAGTGTTTATAGCTAGCTGGTGGTACCTGGTTGGGGGCGTGTTTGTGTCGTAGTGCTGTGAACCGTGCCGTTTCTCATGAGAGATGAGATCTAGGCCACCAGGACAGTGAAAGAGAACTTGCAAGTGGCATATTTGGCCCTAGAGATGCTAGTGTGAAGGCGGAGCACTTCCATTCTCCCTGTAATAAGCCATTTAACAGTCCCAATTACTTTAAAGCTGTTTAATTAAGGTAAAGATTTTGCATAGTTCTCCTATAACATTTCCTAAAACACAAGGTAGTAGAAGGTCAAACAAAAGGGCAACTCAGAAAGGTCAGGGGTCAGATTTAAAGTGACTATGCTCACTATGGTTGCTACTGTTTTCAGAAATCTCAGTTTTATGAAATAGCAGTTTTCAAATGCATCGTCCAGTAATCTGTCGGTTGGTTCATCCATCCATTGTGTGTCAGCTGGTCCACTCTACCTTCAACATAGTGGCTTCAAATTTGGCACAAATGTCTACTGTGACTTAACGATGAACTGAAATGAGTTTGGTGGCCTAAGGTCAAGGTGACTGTAACCTCATGTCTTGCCATTATTTTGAACATGACATCTGGAATCTGTCATAGTTTGTTTTTGCTTTGTATTTCCGTATAGGTGTGTGCAGATAGGTCGTACCAGGCACTGACTTTGCCAACGTCTATTCCACTCATCAGAGACACTGATCTGACCCAAAATGATGATGAATCTGTGCTCTCTCCAAGCTGTGACTATGTGACCTCCATGACTAAGTGAGACAAATCTTTCATCAGCCTCTGTCTCAGTGAAAGTTCTGTCTTTTCTGTGTGGTTCTACAGTGGAGCTTGTTAGTAGTTATTTACCAGCACAAGGTCAGTGCTCAGTAAAGATTGCGAGGATAAATAAATAACAATCTGGAGCAGGTCAGATACCTCTGAGTTGCACTGAAAATGTGCAAGTCAAAGAGGCGTCATTTAAGATTTTTTGGTAAGATCTACAAGATTATTTACCACACTCCTGGTCAAGTACACTAAAAAATTTCATCTGGGCAACAGTAATGCTGGAGACATATTTGAACACAATGTTAATCATAATGTCTTTTACATATTTTTTGTCTTGTTTCATCTAAATTAAATAGTCTGGTGTCTTCAACTTTAATTTAGGACCAAAAATTTGGTTAGAAACTGGACTGAAATAATGATTTGTTTCATGATTCTTACTCAGGTCTAATATGAAAATATTTCTTTTGAAAACACATTTGTCCATATTAGCCAGCTGCTAAATGAATTTTGTCCATGACTTGTGTTGTGATATGTCTATGAAAAATTACCTGTTAGAATATGGAAAATATAAAGAGAAAGCTAAATTTTTGAGTGATGAGAAAAACAACAACAAGGAAGAAGAGAGTATCTATGTCTGTCAGTTCTCTAATTCTGGTGTGAAGTCTGTCAAAAAAAATTAGAATAATAAATAACAGTCACCAAGGTGTCTTTTTGGCCCAGTTGTAGTTGGAGGGGCTGTAGAGTGACTGTAAAAAGACTGACGGCAAACCAGAAAGCTTATTTGGATCTACTCCTCATTGAACAAGACTACTGCAGGTAAGAGCAAACAGGATGTAAATAGAAAAAACATAGTAAGTGAATTATTGATAGGATAGTGAGTCTGAATTTGGATACATGCCCTATCCGTAATATTTATAGTTTTAAAAACCATCAGCCAACCAGCCAACTCTGGCCATAGGTTTTGTAGTCATTTTGTCATCTGTCTGTCCATTCTATGGCATAATCACATTATCTGAAGAATGCATTGAGATATCTACACCAAATTTAGACTGTGGATGCATCTTGGCATGACGCTGAAGCCTTTTGAAAATAGGTCACCTTGACCTACTTTTTCAAGTCATGGCCTTGTGCAGTTATAATATCTGAGTACTTTCAAATATAGATATGTATGTTTTACGCAAAAACAACCTAATCATAATTATATGGTAGTAACTTTCAACAGAACCTTATTACTATTACTATATTTGGCCAAGGGGGTATTAAAAGTGCACAGCACGGTATATCATTTTATTGTGCCAGTCATAATACATGATTCTCTCAAGGCACAAAGTCAGAGTTTTAAAAGTACTAGAGGATACCCAACAGCTCTTCCAGTAGCAAAGCCCAAAGCAACAGTTTAGAAGAAAATTTCTCTTATAGGAGGAAAGACCTCAGACAGAATCATGTGTCCTGATTGGCCGGGGTTAGTGGACAGAGTGGAGTGAATAGAAAAGCGTAAAGAGAGAACAACAAACAACGCAGACGATGGGTGGTACAGGAAACATTACACAAGCTTTAGCAAACAACAGTGGCTCATAGAATAGTCTGTGGTAATATGTCTTCTAAATTCATGCCAGACAACCCACACCATACTATAATAATTGGAATACACAATTGTTGTCTATAATTTAACATTGTTTTATAGGCTTAGATTATAGAATTACTAAAATGTTTTGCTGCACTGAATCTGTATCTGGGTATCTGTATTGGATATGACCTTCTGTATTTTGTGTGTTTTCCATAGCCAGCTGGTCCATCCCCAACTGCTGCAGCTGATGGCTGTTAGCCTGTCCAATGACCTCCACAGAACCAGCCTGGTCTTTGAGCCAGTCATTGGCACACTGCACAACTTGCTGCATAACCATGTAAAATGATACAACTGGAGGCCTGCATTCTGCACATATTAGCTGGGTTGAAACTGCAAGTTTCTGCCAGGCAGCTCTTTTTTCTGCTTTTAGGCAGCTCTATCTTAATTTTAGTAAGCATGAAATGCTGACAAATCCCCAGAGCCAAATGCATCAGGGAACAGGTTGCAAAAGGTTTGCAATGAGATCAAATGATTTCAGAATGCCATAGGAGGTTGCAGATGTGGTGCAAACTGGATCAACTCAGCTCATCTCAAGACAGCTGATGGCATCACCAGCAACTTAGTTTACCAGAGGTTTTAGAATGTTATGCTGCATAGCATTTGTTTGTATGAGCTTCAGCTCACCATAAACTATATTACCTCTTGTACTTTGGTTTTTATCATTGTATCAGTCCTACAAATGCAGCTGTAGCAAATGAGTGACTATCACTATCCTCATGCATATTTTGAGACACTATATTTTGTCCAGGTGGTAAAGAACCTGCTCTTAGAAGACAGACTTGTTGCTGTTGAAGCAATATGAGCAACAACATGATTAATTTAAGAGAATGTACCTGTGCACAATACTGTGTGTAAAGTCATGTGTTTGCCCTCCCTGCAGTGCATGGAGTTCCCTGTGGTGCAGGACAAATGGCGTCTCTCAGTGGTATTGCAGATTTGTGAAGGTCTATTGTACCTCCACAGCAGAGGCCTGGTAATGAGGATCCTGTCTTCCCACTGTGTGGTTCTCACAAATCCATCAGTCATCAAACTAACGAGTTTAGGCTTCACGGTCCCTTGGTACATAACCCAGTACACTGTACTGCATTTTTGAAGATTGCATACATGATTTAACACAAGTAAATAATAATAAGGTTTAAGGTTAGAGGTCAATTGAAGGGCCAGAAACCCCATTTCTCACATAACCAATCAAAAACAATATAAAAGATGAAGTAACATGAAAATGTTAAATATTAGTTCTTAGTTTTTTCACTTTATTTCCAAGTGATTGAAGTGAGGTCCAGTTTGCATTTTAGATGCTGTACTTTTTCACCTCTATGAAGTTTAAGAAGTTTAATCAGTAACGCGACTTTTACCGGTATTATTTTTTTTGACACGTATGTATTTGTACTTGATTAAATATAGTATACTTTTGCCACCTCTTTGACCTGTCAAATGTAACTTTACAACAGTATAACAATGTGCTTTTTCATTAAAGTCCAGCATACAGTGATCATAACTGTATTCTATGTGCTCTCATGTTTTTCCAGCTCTGAAAGTACTCATGTCCAGCCCTACGTGAACATGCCTTTACCCGCTGGCCTTTACAGATGGGCTGCTCCAGAAGTTGTTGCACAGCGACCCTGCTCATGGAGGGCTGATGTCTACAGTCTGTGTGCTGTTATTCAGGAACTCTACACTGGTAGCTTTACAATGTATTCTTATTTCGTATTACCTGGAAATATTTCTAGTCTTTTCAATTCCTCAGATAAATTTATAGTGGTTATTATAATGTATAAAATTCCCTCAATTATTTAGAAGATTTTGTGGGGTTACATGGGTCTGTTGTAGGAGCATTTTCATTTTTATATTCAAACTTTCTTCTACTTTACGTACAATGGGATCAGGTGAACTTCCTCATTAAACACTTGTAATTTTAGAAAACATGACAAAACTGAGCTTTGTCGACAAATTCTGAAGTGTTAAGTTGCGTTAAACTCAAAAATGCTTCAAATTAATGAAATGCACAGTCATTTAGTGAAAATGTTTCAGTTACAATTATACAACAGGTTTGGTTTGGTTTGGTACACTGTGTTCATACCGGAAAGAAAATTTAAAAAGGAAAGAAAAAATAGCGAATGTGGCTCTGTCTCCCCAAATCACTCATTTGGTATATAGGGGTAAATTTAGCACAAGTAGTTCTTGCATAAGGCCCATTATTTTTATTTTTTCTTGTGTAATAATAGTTGGCTTTATGCAGGAAGGGTTGGGTTTATTAGACACATTTACCACCAAGGACATTATGTGATTACTTTCATTTGACCAAAAGTCTCTCTGTCAAACTACTGCGCTAGTTTAACAGAGAGACATGGACTGGGCGTGTCCCCAGTCCATGCTCAACTTTAACCCTTGGGCATGGACTGGGGACAAACCATTTACTACATTTTGAAGAAATTCAGAAAGAGGGAAGAAGAGCTGCTTTTTTTGCACTTAAAAATGATTAAATAAGAAAAAATTAAGTAACCCTTAGCTGACATCATCTGACAATTTGGAGTTAAGATCGTGAGCTATTACCAAAGATAATCTAATGAAAGGATGAAGATCATAATATTTGGTGTGAGACCAGAAACTGTTCTGTTTGAACGGAGTACAATAGGAGAAGGTGGCACAGCTCTTTGAGCAAACTCCAGGTAGTACTATAGGTACATTTACAGGAAACAAAGGCATGATTATAAATGATAAACGTCATCACAAATGTCTGAGGGGTGTAATCAACGACAGAAAACACGATGCCAAAGCTCTTCTCCACGACAAACACTATTTTACCAAGGAATTTACACCTACAAAGAGCAAGATGTTTAACATTAAATTTGTATTTTATGCCAATGTTAAAATTATTTTAGCCGATGCAACTAGGCTGTGTGAACACACATGCAGCTGCAACACAGTATAGAGCTTTTTCTGATTGAGGATAGCATATGGGTGTGTCCCAAATCAGAAGATTCCACATGATTTGTGCTGGTCACACTGTTGTCAGAAAAGTCACATATGAGGAAAAATCTGATTTGTGCTGCTGTTGCCTTCAGTCTTGAAAAGTAGGAGTATTCAGTTGGCTGGTATCTCCAACCTCACAGCCTGATGTTGCCAAAGCTGCTGAGGGATAGTTTCTTCACATTTTCTTTTTCTTTTCTTTTTTATTTTAAGGCAATGAGCCATGGAGTAAAGTGGACCTGGAACAGATCAAACAGGTGATGGGTGCAGGCCAGGCCCTGACACCAGATACCAACATTCCACCTCCGTACTATGACGTCGTCCTGGAAGGACTGCAGCCACAACCACAAGATCGCAACTACAGTCTCCAGATTCTCTGCCAGATATTACAGCAAAATATTGAGGTGAGCAATCAGTTTTACACTAAGGTATGCCTTTTGTGGACACCTTAAAGGACAACAAGATGTGTCAACACAGAGAGATATCTGATTTTGTGATATATAATGTTGTGACTATTTATTGCTATATTTTTTTCTGTTTTTTTTTCTTTTCCTGTCTTCAGAGTTCATTTTGTTCACATTGCCAATTTAAAGATGCAAGTTTCAGCATTATGTTATGCAGCATTATGTTGGTTTACTTAATTTTACTGATATATTTTGAACAAAAATGTTATCATGACTGTCCTGCCACTATATTAGTGGACTGTTCTACTGTTAAGTGTCATCAATCACCCTTTATTAATAAATGTAGAATTTATTATGGCAGAATGAAAAAACTGTTGCTTAAAGTTACATGTGTATTTTTACAGATGTATAATGAAAAAGGACTAATCCGACTTGAAACATGTGGTTTAATGTTACCAAGTAGAAATGGTGATAAATTATAAGATTAGATTTAGAGTGTAAGACTGATGATAAATGTAACAAGCTATTGACTTACTCCAGTGTGATCACATCTGTGTAGGATCCTAGTCAGTTCTTTTATTACTGTATGGATATTACCTGATGGGAGAACAGGACAGGGGTTATACACAGACAAACATTGATATAGACCCTGAAACAGAAACAAACAACAGGCAAAAACAGAACAGTAACAAGAACAATAAACAGTAACAACAATCAACAGTGACAACAACAATAAATAGTAGCACCTGCAATAAACAGTAACAACAACAATAAACTGTAACAACAGCAATAAACAGTAACAACAACAATAGACAATCAGTGAATTTGAAGAACAAAATAGTCCAATATCACAATAACCAGGAGCAAACAACGGGGGGTTTTCCGTTCCAAAAAAAGAGGTAAGTCAAACCCTGAGTCTGTCAACATGGTAACTTACTCTGTGAACATAACCTGCTCATTGGCAGGTTTTCTTTAAGAAACCCCGAGTTTCACCTGTCTCCTCCCATGTGAAACACACTTAGACATCGATTGTCTGTACAAACGTGATCTCATAGATTAAGAAGCACAGTTAATATGCAGTGGTTTATGTCAGGAGAGGAAATTTAGACCTTGAATAGATGCGTTATCATTTCCTGATGAATATCTATTTATTCAATACAATATAAGCTCAGCTTCTTCCTACTCCATTTCAGACATAAAGTGTTGGTAAAGAGCCACAATGAAGTAGCTGGACACGGTGACTTCTTTTTTTTCTTTTTCTTAAATATTTTGGAGTGTTAAATTCTTAATTTCTTTTTGCCTTTTGTTCAACTTTTATATTGTATTCCTGCTTTTGTTCAAAATAAAGTTTATAAGCATCATATCAATATTACACTCTATATTACGTACTAAATTATATTTAAAACAAGTGGTGCCAGGCACAACAAACCCCGCCCCCCGAGTGTATTGTAGCTTAGGTTGGTATCGATCCAGCTGATGTTATCAATGCTATGCATGTGCTGATGTTAGTATATCAATTGCCTCTATATATGCGCCAAGTTTGAAGT